>JAUTBV010105969.1:0-15024 GCA_032361325.1 Lepetodrilus fucensis
CATGCGTAATTAGTCTCAGATCGAAATTTGTGTGTCCATTATATAGGTCAATCAACCGTGATATTATGCCTTTAATAGTTATACATATCTGACTACACATCAGAGTATTGTGTTTTAGATACTAGTGTGTGTAAAGTATATAGTTAGCAGTCACACTATGACTACGAGGTATAGGGCCTACATTAAACCCATCTCCTTTGTTCCAGTAGGTTTGAGACTGCTATGGCTAAGAATACTTCAGCCTCTGTACAGTCTCAGATAGTATCCTATAGATACGTCCTAGTGACCTCGCCGTGGTGCGCTGCATATATCCGTCCATAATAAGGAATATAATGACTAGAAATAGACTATCATTTGTCGAGAGTAGTTCCTACTTCAATTAGCTCACGATGTCTACAGAGTAATTACTAGCACATAAGACTATGGAAATGCTTGTGTGTGTGTGAGAGAGAGAGATAAATAGAGAGAGAGGGAGAAGAGAGAGATGGGGAGGGGTGGGGGGGGGGGTCTATATATACTAGTATATGTGAATGGTAATGGTTGAGCTATTGATACACATCCATGCGTGCATAAAGCATACTTGTCCGGGCAACTTACATGTACTAGAATAGTATTATAACAGTCTGTTCCTTAAAGATTTGACTAATCCGGGTGAGGTCTTAAGTCTATACAATGAACTTATAGTTCCGGAATATCAGGTCATCATGACATACTGTGAGAAGTTACATCCGTCGGGCCGCCCAGTATACATTTGCTGTAGCCTACGCGTGGCGTATTTGCGTTGGTAAAACTAACAGTACCTAAATATCTCTACATACATGTTCCTTGCATATATAGTCTGTGCATTGTCCTATATTGGTATACATAATGTTCATGCTCATTAGGTATGCACAACCAATGTTTATATTGGTTTATATTAATCGATCCCCTTCTGTTTGAACAGTGAGATTCTCATGCACCATTGGTAAATTCTCATAAATAACTTAGTTAAACAATGTGGATAGTGATATACAAATGAATTAGCTTAATGAATATGTTTTTTGAATCTGAATTAAATGCTTCGAAGTAATAATCATCATATCATAACAACAACAACAACATCAACAGCAACAACAACAACATCAACAGCAACAACAACAACAACAACAACAGCAACAGCAACAACAACAACAATAACAATAATAATAATAATAAATGTATAATATATAGCGTCTGATCAGATCTAGCTACTCAATTGCGGTGAACTAAAGGTAAAGATAATTTGCTTTGCACATATACTAAGAATAAATAGGTTGTTAAATAATAGGTATTTATGCACGTGAAACATCTCCTAAAGTCTACTCAAATTCATACTTTCTTCCAGCAAGCTACGATATAAATATGAATTAGTGTGTGTGTGTGTGTGTGTGTGTGTGTGTGTGTGTGTGTGTGTGTGTGTGTGTGTGTGTGTGTGTGTGTGTGTGTGTTCTTTGAGTAGGATATTATAAATCCGAAATACGGCGTTTTAGGACTGTTCTGGGTTTCATGTCATAACACAAGTATAGCACAAGTATAGCACAAGTATAGCACAAGTATAGCACAAGTACTAGGACGTAATCAGGATGTGGTATGGCGTTATAGTTGGTGACTGGACAGTCAAGCTTCTGACATAGCATAGAGCTTCTCATATATATCAATCGATATTCGCACTTCCTGTATCACAAGTGTAGCCTTTACTTGCATATCTTTAGTAAACAGTATAATATAAATAGTGCAGTCGCAGTATCGTTTTTCTTAAGAAGTCGTCAGTGTTCCCACGTATACGAGACTCCCTGTCAATGATAGCGTGATCTGTGTCTGTACGCTTTGACTGTGTCAAGATGGTATTATCTATACCAAGTCCACGCGTTACTCTAATTGTATCAGGTACAATAATCAGCTGATAATCTGCTTTTGAAAATAGTTCAACGCTGCATTTTATAAACAAAATAAAGCGCTTCTTGCCCAAGTTGTACCCTAACGTTGTGACTTGTCTATTGAGCAGGAGTTTGCTCGTTCAAGAGTGCTATGTATTCATATCAGTGCTTTACAGCATACTATAACGTTATATTGTCTGTGTTTCTATTTTCTAATAGGGCCTAGGCCTATATATAATACGATTACTTCCGCTACAGCTTAGTCAGTGTAGAGAAAGGAATATTGCAAATCTTCTATTGGTATTTGGATAGTCTTTCCTTACCAATCAGATTGCAAAGATTAGGTCACGTGCGTGAATGCATTTGCGGTCTAAAAGTTACAAAGGATCGATGAAGGAAAGTGAAATGTGATGCTTTATAGGAAGACGATGTAGAATATGACGATTCTCATCTCTGCGTACGTTATTTCGGCCAAATTTAGCTATGATCTATTATAAGGTATACTGGTATAGTGAATGGTGGAGATGGCCTATAGTCAGCTAGGCCAATGTCACAACACGTGTGGGGTGTAGACCTATACTTACTAACGTATTCATTATTATACATACGCTTCCAACATCACCATATTTTTCGGATACTTGTCAATGCGCATTGCCTATTTAACTGACACTATATGTCAGCTAATAGCTATGGGCCTTCGCGCATATTATAACCTCGTTAAAAGGCGATAATTGTTTGGGTCAGTCAACTCATGGTGGTGCATATATTATGATTATGTGCTCTATCAGCAAAACAACATCCACCGTGACCTGATAAATATGTGAATCCCTTCCGTCGCGTTATAACGGGTTAAATAATATATGTATACCAGCAGAACCATACTTCATAATATATATATATATATATATCATTATTTAACAAATTAACAATACTGCATGCTTGCATGGCTATTCGAAAATCTTAGATAAATGTGAATACCTTTTTCTTTTACATCTTCCTGGGAACACTCGATGCAGATGGTGGTTCTAAAATATAATCTATTCAAAAATGTAATATCAACACCATACCATTAGAATACCATCATATGCCTCGAAATACGTACGTTCCACTACTCTACGTTATAATGGCGGCCTGAGGAAGGTAAATAACGCCTTCTGTATATATAGGACCTATAGGTAGAGAATGCGAGAATTAATGCCTATACGTTCGTCTCATTACCGGTATAATTCTATTAAAACCCCATGAAATCAAAGTATGACATTAGACACGCAAGGTTTTGTTCCCCTTGGAGTTCATGTAATTATCTCTCAAATGTCGCATGCAGTATATGCACGTTGGGAATTCATAAATAATCTGACATCCGGTGATCGCCAAAGACCATAATCCTAATTAATGACAACATGTGATTGTCGTCTGCCAGTATGCCCGTGATGCCCGTGGTCCGTATGAACGGAACAGCATAGTGATGACATCACTGATGTCATGATAAATTGACGACTAGAGACATCCTGCATGGCTTCGACTTAGACATCCTCCCAACTAAGACGTCCTCCAAATCGATTGCGATGTGATACAATTATGTTTCTAGGCGGGTCTGATGTGTGGAATTCAACTGACCTCTTCTACTTCGGACTATTATATTATATTCGACAACTATGGCGCAGCAAGAGATGCTCAGGTGCTCTCAAATAGGTGAATTCGCGAGGACGCAGCTCCCATTATCGGCGAACTATTTTTACATTTCAAAACAGGCCTCCGTCTATAGCATTGATACTCTTTACAAGTAGCGCATCGCTTTAATTATCGTGGCTTTCCTCAGGCAGAAAACTGTGATGATGTTCGTCTCTCCAGATGGCGCTCGCAGCCTACTGATGAGGCATGTTAAAGAAAGCTAGCGCTCAGTTACTGTACGTGGTCTACAACCAATAAAGTTCTTCTTGTCTTGGACATGGCGTGAGATACTTAAGTACATGTAGTATTATGATTACAGTATGCTGTTTATGACGCAGGGAGACAAGTGAGACTTTTTCTTCTTTCAGAACGCTGAAACGTGTCGATGAATGTGAAAATAATTGTAAAATTTCATATTGGTAGCGCAGATCTTCAGATGAAAACACCTGAAATAAACAAATCGTAGGTTCTAACATACTTTTAAAAATAATTAATATTAAATATTTTATTTTATATTTTATTATTCTATATAATATCTAAGACGAGTTTTACTAGATTTATTTTCAGTCGATAAAAATAGACCATAAACAGAGTCACATGGAACTCAAATGAAGCAAACATTGAGATGTAATTGGTAATGACATGACATAGATTCAATTCCAGCTATATGGCTATTTCTAATAGCAAACAGAAGTAAAAGTCTGAAATTCGGCTGCTTCAATTATTCTCAGCTAATTACATCGTGCAGGTTATTGATTTTCATTGTAAAATAAATGTTATTTGCCACAACTAAATCACCTAACAAAAGCTAATATTCCAGCATGAGGAAATTAGTGTCCATCTATCCCTGCCTCTAGTATACTCTCTCTCTCTCTCTCTCTCTCTCACACACACACACACACACACACACACGCGTACGCTCGTGCTCACACACGCACACTCACTATATAATAATTAATTAATTCCTTCGCACACCGGGTAATAACATAAACTGACTCTGCCAAGCTGTGTGTTTCTTTCTTCGCTTAGTTTCACTTGTATACTTGTATACATGTATCATGACTTATACAGTCCCTAACCAATGTCAGCGAATGTTTGTTTTCCATTACTCTGTCTAGTAACATCTATACTGACTAATCATGTTCGTGTCCAAGTAATATAGGTACATAGGTATATGTTATTTATACATATAAGTCTAGTCCAGTATGGCGAAATATTCCCTTTGCGACGTAAAGCACTAATTCAATCTGGGGAAAAAAAACATACAATTTTTATTACGTGAATATATTTTTCTTCACGTAATTATGTATGTAATATAGGTGAAGTACTTTCTCTATCCAGGTGGTATCTACGTGGTGTAGGTGAATGCTGTTCCAATCAATCACTGGCCACATCGATCGGAACTTGTATGATGACATCCAAATGATGTGCTCGCTCTCTAAATACGCTGGTATTGATCGAGCTGAGACAGATGATACCAGAAACTAATGTAAATAATATCCTAATTAATGAAAATTTATGATATAATTATCAAGGCCATTTATAGACCAGGAACTTCTATCATATTATTAATACTATTTGTCCCAGAAATTATTTACTGATTGAAAACGTTGATGTATGTTTCTTGTCTTGACTGAATTGCTTGCTTTTTCTTTGTTGCAGTCTAGTTTGCTTGACACCAGAATACGATACTGTTTTGAAACTATGCAACTCTGTGAATCGCACCGTGTTTGATGCGTGTGTGTGTGTGTGTGTGTGTGCGCGCGTGTGTGTGTGTGTGTGTGCGTGTGCGTGTGTGTGCGCTCGCGTGTGTGTGCAAACATCGATTTGACATGTACATGATCTGGTTAATACTAGTATAACATTGAGTCGATTCTAAATTATGTACATGTAGATTGCAAATGAGTATTCTAATTTACATAAATTATGATGCATTGGATATGGAGGAATATATTCGTAGTGAAACTATTGCTAAACTATTGTTTGTTATTGTTTGTTACATTTATCAATTCCGGCTTAGTTACTAAGATATAAATTAGGTTCTTGCCAATTAAACCTGCCCTTTATGATCGCGTTGATATTATGGTAATACATTCAGACAGGGATGCTGTAGACTTGTCTGTCCTACACTTCAGCACAAATAAAATAAATACATTATCTAAGATGGTATTTGTTTTATTGCTTCCTGTGTTGCCTTGTAGAATTATACTTCACCGACTATTCTGGTGAAGTCGTCAGTATCAAGTAGGCCTACTGTAAAAGAGATACATATCGTGTTATCGTGCAACCACAACCTTGCACAATATACAGTATATAATACTTACAATGTATTACAATTTGTACAATTTGCATTGTAACATCTCTGTACAGCATGTACAATGTCATGTATACACTCTATGTGTACATAGTTCATTTATATATATTATATATATAGTATATAACTTAATTATTTTCTTTGTATGATATTAGGGAGCGGATCTCGTAAGCATTCAGCTTTTATCCAATCCCATGACATTTCGGTCAATACATATGTTTGCACTCAATGTACATGTATAGTCAAAACTTAATACAGTTACTATTTCACAAGGAAGACCGCCGCCATCTTGGATTGTAGATCTGTCTATACGTGTATTTGTATGGTTATCGAGATTTTGTTTTTACTGTCTACATACTATAGTACCCGCATTTTCATGTCTGAAGCAATTACCGTCATGTTTGAATAGATAGCCTGGCTGTGTTTTACATTTTGTGGAGGAGGTTATTATACGGTTGCATACTGTTTAAGAAAACGTTTTAAAAAACTACTTAGTTTCGCAAATGAGAATTGATTTTGGCATACAGTATACGTCAAACACATTGTGGTGTTTAGTGTAGTTAGATGGAGTGTTTTAAGACTGGTGGAAACATATTATATCCAAGAAGATGTAAAAACATACAACGGAAGTATGATTACATTATCTCATTGTTATCATACAATGCGGACGTCCTTGCACTGTCTTGTAGACAGTAGGTATCGGTAAGCTGTTATTTTAGCTATAGCAAGACCCGTTTGATGACGTTAAAGTATAACTTCTTAATTAACTAGATTCTTCAGCAAATTGGACACCTATAATACTCAAATATTCACAGTTCAATGTGATAACAACATAAACTAATTTTAGATCATCGTTTTCTAAAAACAATAAGCATGTTTTGTGCTAATTATTATTAATCATGGTAACGCTTCCAGTTACCATTGAAACACATTTCTCTTGTCTTGTACCGCGGTTGGTGTTGTTTCTTTGTCAGAGTAAAATGAAGGTTCTGTTCGTTTGGAACTGAAGACGTCAAAACTAAATAAATGTAGCAATTTAAATATTCTTGTTTAAACAATTACAGTGAGTATTTTCCATTAGCTACAACGAGATAGCAATGATGAGCCGAGGGACGGCGTGAACCACGGATAGATGTCGAATGTTAGTGCTGACTCATCAGCTGCCATCGATTCTTCAATGCAAAGAGGAAAATACCTTTAATTCGGGAACGTTCGACAACTTCCGTCAATGTCAATGTTGAAAGTTTCTAGCTCTCAATGGGAGTAACTTTTGTGTATTGGTGTATTGGTGTATTGGTGTATTGGTGTATTGGTGTATTGGTGTATTAGTTTATTGTTGTAAGTACTCAACGATACAGCTGTACATACGATTCTGAATTTCTTCCTGCATGTCCGTCGGAATTATTTGTCTGTTCAATCTCCTTCTTTATGCTATGGTCAAATCAAAACATAGAATAGCACACTCACATGTGTGTGTGTGCACACACACATACACACACACGCACGCACACACACGCACACACACACACATACACACACACATACACACACACACATACACACACACACACACACACACAATCATAGTCTCACGACACAAAGCATGCCTGAGTGTCCAGATATAAATGTACTAGTATCGGAGGAGATACAAAGCCTATAGATAACCTCCAGGTGATTTTATTGAGCTTGCTTTGTCAATATAGCAATATACCGGTATACATGCCGTGCAGATAACATACACTCGCGGTTTTATATCTGCAACTATGCGCGTTGCAATCTTTGTTTTAAACATTCATATATTTCATTCCCTATGTCTGGCTCTATGTTCAATAATTAAAACAACATCTTCACTTTTCTTTTGTGAATGAAATATGCATTTATGCGGTTTAGGTTACCGTTGGTGTTTATACGACGGTCTATCCATCTGCAATGTAATAGTATGCTTCCAATGCCTTAATTATGTATAAGTATATAAGTGCATAGAGACCGGAACCATACAGGCAGAACACGGTAGGCCTTTATTGATAGTATTCACAGCACATACGTTCACACATTGATCTCACAGTTAGGGAGATAGGAATGTATATAGGTCTAATACCTACAATACAGGCTTAATTGATCGTTGCCATACACAGCTGTTTAACAATACATACGTAGGCCTACTTCGATATACGGCCATTGTTTATTATGGATACCACGAGCTATGGACAATCACATAATTACCAGAAGCCGTATGAGAACGATATTGTTCACAAGTTTATGTCATTATAGATAATTAATTACAACATAATATAAAACCAGACATACTCGTTATTTATGATATTTTGAAGAAAAATAAGTAGTAGGTCTCTTCTATATACTTATCAGCAAAAGCAGTAGGCGCAAAGCATGAAACACACTGGAAAACTTTTAATTAGTATGCATATATGTGTATACTAATTATATATAGGAGAAACAAAGGAATAATTCCTTAATTAACAAGATACTATAGCTAATAGTTGGATACTACGATACTGGTACAACACCAAATTTAATCTATAATATTAGGAACAAATTGCAATGCAAATATTGTACACACAAAAAAAGTGGTAATATATTCCATATACATCTACTGATAGTCCTTTATTAGCTTTAACGTCTATTTATACATTTGCGACCCAATTTCTGTAAATGTCCGACTGTATGATATAGTGCAGTGCATGCATGTGTGTACACACCTTGGCCTAAATCACGGTGGTGTGTTATTGTAGTCTTTCACCGGCCAGCTGTTTCCAAATATCTGATATGGGGGTCAATGCAACACATTGTGATGGAATTCATTTTAAAGTATTCATTCTGGCTGAGAAGCAGTTCCCAGTGTTGTTCTCATGCTCTGTTACGTCGTAAACTGTGTGCGTCAAACAGTTTACGCTCGCGTCACCATTTTCTCTCACTTAAAGCAATTAATAAAACATAGTAACACAACATTAGTAATATCCATACTAGAATAACTTCAGATCTTCATCTTTTAATTGTGCACTGATTTCCAAAGCTAATATCAGAGCGGGTCTACTGCTTTGTACACGATCCCATGGCATTTGTGGTAAATAAAATATATATGTTTAAACCAAGCCAACTGTCATTGATAAGAGTATACTTATTTGTCTTCTTTAGAAATTAGTACTTTTGGGAATGTGGTTTCGAAATTACTAGTACCGGTATGTGCGTTAGATCGAAGTATTTGGATCCATTGCCCCAGCGTGATGCAACGTCATGTCTGTAACCATCCTCGAAAACACAGGCCATTATATTTGACGGATGTTAGTGTAGTCATAATGGCATGAGTTTTCGAGGATGGTCTGTAACCCTGGCCCCTGTTTCACGACGGTGTCCTAACTAGGTAGAAGGCCGTCTTGAAACCGGGGCCTGGTATGCAGTATCTTGAAATGATTCCACACATATGTAAATACAATCAACTACTGTTATCAAATAGCATAGAGACCAGTTAACGACCGGCCAGAGCACAAGTACACTGTTAGTATAGTACCATAATTACACGTCAGAGCAAACTATGACACTATGAACGCCGTCTAATAGCGACAATATGGTGAAGGGGCTATTTCGATGTACATATATATCGATTACTGCTTTCCTTGACATAGCTATATATCCAGTATGAGTCCATGGATATCTAAAGTCTGACCTCCAGGGGTCACGGAGCTGTCAGAGGTGTAGGGTAGTAATACTGGCCGCCAATAAGTCCTATTGTTATTTTGTGTATGCTTATTAAATTTCACATAATATTATACGTGTGTCATTTCATGATCATTATATGTCTAATACAAAATGCTTAGTTTACATTTATCGGCTTTCAGCTTCGCACCATGGTGACACATTGTATAGTGTTTATATTTGTAGACACAGTTACGCTAAGTTATTACACGAGCTGAGAAAGACAAATACAGATTCAATGTATAAGTATATTAATTAGGTATATAACATACCGTAATATTAAGTTGACGTACTTAAATGATAAAGCCGTTTATTGAGCAAGGATACCCATCGATCCATGAAGTATGCTGTTAACTTTCCCATTACATACGTATTTCTCTATAGAAACCATGGTGCCGTAGGCCTATATATACTGACACAATTTAAACACGCAACACTTGCATGAAGAGGTAATACAAAGCTATAACTATATAGATACATCTACTGAGATCACCAGGAACGCAACATATTGATTGTGTTCTTGTCACATGCATATGCGCATTGTTTCTGCTGGTATTTTGGAATGGAAGTCTGAATCGCCATCAGATACCTCCTGGTCTGACTGTCCTGATTTCGTGCAGTATTTACCTACAGCTCCAGCGGCATTGCGGGCGCTGTAATTGTAGATTCATAATACGTCAGTGGAGTATAAACATAGCTATTTGAGATATTTACAATGTGCTAACACAGGTAATTATCATCTGCATATTGCACGTCGCTAAGGAAAGGATCTAAATAGGTGGATGCATGAAACATGACATTCAACAGTATGTGGTGACATTGCTCTGACGTCTATATATAGCAGCACTATGAGGTGTCGGGTCGGGCTGACGTCAGCAAGCCATTGCATACACACATACACACACACACACATACACACATACACATATATATACATGTATACATGTATACACATACACAGACAGACATGAGTGAGAGAACTAGACGAAAGAGAGACGAGAGAGAGAATAACACTCCTTCGGTTTATAGCTTTTCGTGAACCGTATGATAACCATGTGAATACCATAAAAACGATTGGCACTTATATTTAACACTGAATTGTTAGAGTCATATACATGCATGGAGCCAACTGACGCCGCCACAAATCTAAGTATAATACATCATCCATGCCTCATGCCGTGTCATATGGCTGCTATTTAGGATAGGAATGTAGGCACACACGAGGCAAGCCTTAATGTCAAGGCAGGCCTTAATTTATTAATTAAGCGACGCTCTAATCAAGACAGGCTTCTGTTCAAGGCAGGCTATTCAAGGCAGGCTATTCAAGGATTTACGGTATGCATTATCACAGCACGTGGTGTTATTTCAGTCCTATGATTGGGCAGTGGGCATGTGATATATGTAGAGCAGCATGGGATAGGCATGGATACTAAAAGGATCTCGTTACCTGGTTATAGTAGGGTACGCACGAATAGGTTATGCATGGGTACCAGGTTATATGCACATACATACATACACAAGACAGATATATATATATATATATATATATATATATATATAGAGAGAGAGAGAGAGAGAGAGAGAGAGAGACTGACGAGAAAAGAGAGAGAGAGAGAGAGAGAGAGAGAGAGAGAGAGAGAGAGAGAGAAGGGGAGGAGATAAATTGATGGTTCTTTAAATCTATTCAGCTTAGAAATGTCCATTATATAAGATTCCAGTAGAAGCAGCACTTTATGGTCCATAGTGATTTCGTTATACCGTGTCCCTGTAAGGGATGTAACATACACTACTTCTCAGTGGAACTTCCGGAAATGCGAAACGTCTACTTTATATCAACATGGCTGGAGACTGTCTGCCGTAAACACGAGGCCAGTGTTTTCGTGGAGGAACAGTTGGACAGATGGCAGCACTTGTATTCCAAAGTTCAAGCTCCCAGGTCTTATAGAAACAAAACATTGAAACTTATTTAACAGAAATCCTATTTATTAAAGTTCAGACACGAAGCCAACTTTGAACTTTTATAATCCTGAGTTGACAACGCACGGTTTTTATTTTGGGCGCAAATAAATCAGTGAAAGTGTCTACTGTGAATGTATGTTAAAATATTAGTAGGCCCTGTATAGAAATAGTTTTTAGTCTTCTCTTGCACGATTCTCAGCTCGCTATGGACAAGAAAAGCTAGAGTTTAACGTAAACATCCTTCGTTTAGGTCGATTTTCCAAATGCCACGTGGCTTGAAGCCAGATTCCTGATACTGTGGAAGTGCCCAGTGTGCCCAGTGGTCATTGAGTGGTCAGTACGGCTAGCCACCAATATAATCTTGACCAGCTACAGAGAGCATGGAGCGGTCAGTAGCTGAAATGTTAGCTAGGTCCACATGAACAAAGCCGCACCAGATCAATGTCCACTATGAATACAGTCAGCACAGCACTGCACTGTAAAGTTAATGCTATTTCTAAGACATGCTTCCAGTGCAATGTGTGCGCAGTTGTATATAATAATGTTTTCGAATGCTGCATCTAGGCATGTGTAGGCATAGACTCAATCTAATGATGGAGCGTCATTGAGCAGCTTTATACCTTGTTATTACCAATAACTCTCATGAGACTATATAGCTTGTCATGGTGGATATCATCAACAGGAATATTTGGATGGTAGCAACGGGAAGGTCTGTGACACCGACGACCAATTTAATACACTGTCTGTAACCATACGTTCGGTTATTGACGACATACTCTAGCCTATACTGCACTATATAGATCACACTTTGGTATGTGTATGCACATTATATTAATGTACCAAAAGACGCATCGAACACCAATGATACAACAACCACTACTACATATTTCAACACATCAAATGACGCAATACAACCACTATAACCACTGCTAACACAACTGACACAACTTCAAAGACCACAGGAATTCACTAAGTACCACTGATACCACACAACATAGAAGCACCACTGACATCACACCACACCACACCACTCCACACATCCACTCTATCCACTCTATGCCACCACTGTTAGAGCTGTAAGACAGTTAATCCTGACACATTGTAAATGTCAGTGTAAACTGCTTCTCTGGGTGGCGCTGTGCTAAGATGTGATCAGGTGTGATCAGGTGTGTCACTACAATATCCGGACTGGCTCTATGGCGATCTAGCCAACCTGATCAATGTTCACATCAGCATGACGTCATGTGATAGATGGAGGCCAATTACTGGATGCCTAGTGTCCACTATAACACTGGCAATACTCCTGCTATCACAGTCCTGTTCATGTAGCCCACGTTATCAAATACATGTATTCAGATCCCCGCTACTGCCCATGAGGTGTCCCAAGTTCTCACAATATAGCATACATTGGTACATAAAAGATAGCGTATTCCTATATCCATTTACGATATGAAGACCATTTGAGTCTATAAATCAGACTCTTGCATTTCACTTGATTTATTGCCTATTGTTCTTGTAAATCATACAAAGTAGACAACTACATGCACTTCAACCGTACGTAAGCATTTCTATATAGGGTGGTATAAACTATATAGCGTGGTATAAACTATATAGCGTGGTATAAACTATATAGCGTGGTATAGCGTGGTATAAACTATATAGCGTTGTATAAACTATATAGCGTGGTATAAGCCCCTGTGCAGTAGATTACATCACGGTATCATTCAGAAGACGTCAAGTAATCAATGAAACCTCGCTGACTCATTCGGCCAATGTTAACTAAGTGCTAAGACCACGTACACAGGTATGTGACCTTGGTCATCTTGGCGGCATACGTCATTATAGAACGACTTTCCTGCCTTTCTTTAGTTGATTATATTGGTTTAGTATTAATAATATATTAGTATTAATATTTAAGGTGACGGTATCATATCGCTGTGCAACAGTAAGAATCATGGGCTACTTCACATTTTACCTTCAGTTTACTTTAGCAATAGCCGGAAAATTTGGTGATGATTTGTCCCTCCAAATGTCAGCAAACATGTACCGAAGAAGAAGGAAACCATCAAGCAAATAAAAATACAATATTGTCAGTACAGTAATTCTGCCATGCAGGTTGGAGTTTTAGCTAAAGAGTCATAAACAAAGAAGGATATTAATATTGTGGTCTGGGGCCCTCCGTCTGTGGGCGTCACCAGCTGGTCACGGCTCTGTGGGTAGGCTACGCGTCTCTGTGGGTACAGCTGCGTTGTTGACAACAGTTTGTAAGACTACAACAATTACTTCTAACAACATTCAGTCTTCATGTATCCACACTCGGCGTCATGTTCTATATGTTATGATAAACAACGTATCTGTCCATCTGCTACTTTCAGTTCTAGATATCAATGTCATCATTTACATGTTTTTATATTAGATAGTATCGTATGGAGGTGGATCGACATCCCAGAACGGTGTCTGTGTGGGAAATGGACCATGACCATCTATTTGTGTATTGTGACGTCAAGTTAAATCACTGATAGCTACACAAGTAAGGATATAAATAGAAGATATAGAACCAGTCATAGCTCATAGAAAACTTACGAGATTAGGTTTTCACGCTTAAAAAACATGTTCGACTATATATGTCATAATATAATGGTCTTGATATTTTCACTGGAATATAGTAAATGTGTCGACTAAGGCATATAGCTCCAATGGTGATACGTTTATTACTGGTAATGGTTTCAATGTCGATCTGAAAATCAACGCAATTATAAACTGAATTACGTAATGTGTCGAAACATTTTATCAGCAGACCAGATATAAACCAGAGAAACCATACCGATGTTCAATGTACTTGACCATGTTGTTCAGTTGACACAAGACAGACTATTTCCCAATATGTCTCCATGTGTTTATGTTACTGAACCTGCGTACAGCAAATGGATTACTTTCGTATAATTGTATGTAACAAGTTATTTCTGAGTGTAAAGCCTTACACGTCAGCGGCCATTAGTCACCGACGTCATGCAAACGTCATGTGGACGTTACTGTAGGCTATCTACTGGACATAGCTACAGTTCTGTAGTTAGAAGCTGACCCGTTTACTATTCTGCTATATATTAAGGTGCCCATAATAGATAGCAAAACAATAAACTGGGCATCTTCTAGCTACAGAACTGTAGGCTATCCAGAGAGGCCTCTTCCTCGCTCTGGAAAGCATGTGTGCTCTCCTCCAGATATAGGCCTCCAACAGTTACTGTCGACGGGCCTCCAAAGGCCTACATGTGAATACTACACACGTGAATACTACACACGTGAATACTATACACGTGAATACTACACACGTGAATACTATACACGTGAATACTATACACGTGAATACTATACACGTGAATACTACACACGTGAATATTATACACGTGAATACTACACACGTGAATACTATACACGTGAATACTATACACGTGAATACTATACACGTGAATACTA
>JAUTBV010105980.1:0-15023 GCA_032361325.1 Lepetodrilus fucensis
TTCCATGCTTATTTCATTTTTCTTGCATATCTAATTTGTAATCTTAATGTTAAGTAATACTATAGTCGTCACCTATGAGTGAAATATTCCCGCCCGTGACGTAAAACAATAATACACTCACTCACTCACCCCAGTATACTGGACTGAAGTTACATTTTTCCACCAGTCTGGTCCCAAAGTCTATACTAGACTAGACTGTTAGGTTACTACCTTTATCACGTTTATTAATACTACACTGTCTAACATACAGGTGCCAGATATAGATTTCATATACATAGATAAACTGGTACATGTATTAATACTATTAGGGTAGAAAGTATTAGGGTACTACCAGAGGGTTAGAACTTAACTTTAAAATGTACTTTCCCAAATAAAAATGGAATAAAAAATAAAACCTGAAATTTCTACTAGCCCGTAGGATAGCTTTAACCAGTTAACATTAGGAGAACTGGATCGGGCTGCTGGTGTTTGGGGCACTTCTAACCTTGGTAGTACCAACAGTTAACATGGTTAGTAGCTGACATGTGCTTCCTGTCAGAGAGAGATGCATGATTAATCAACTGCTTTAAATGACAATTAATTGCCCAGTCTCTCTACATACAAACACCGGTCTTCTCTCTCCAGCTGTTTCATGAGCAATATATTCATGGCTGTTCAGTTATCAGATGTGGATCTGCGATGTGAATTTGTAGATCTGTGGAATTGAAAACTATCTGCACTTATTATGTTAATTCCTACATTTAATCTTGTTAACATATTGTCAAATTCGTGGAAATGGATATCATTGTTCGAAATGAAGAAAACAAAATGAGTCATTCTCCATAGACCATGTGGACCCAATGTTAATGGTGGTAAAATCTGTAATTTTCAGGGGGTCACTCGGATACCCATTGCAGATTTTCAAATGACACTGGATATCGACTTGCAAACTGTTTTCAAAATTTTGGTTTTGAATTTGCCTTTTGTCATGAATCTCATGATATATTTTTACATGTGTATCTATATTTGACATGCACAGACAAGAAGATGGTCATATCTGTATTTAATCAAGTTATCATCCTGCGTCAACTTTGTCAGCAATACCTCGACTGATTTCTATCTGGGTGGCATCTGTGACTCTGACTGTAGTTTGAAACATTATCCAAAATATTATACTGTATACGTAACATGCTGGATTGTAGACCATACACATTTTAGACTGATGCATTGTCAGACTGTGGACTGATGCATTGTCGGACTGATGGATTGTCAGACTGTGGACTGATGCATTGTCAGACTGTGGACTGATGCATTGTCAGACTGTGGACTAATGCACGTCAGACTGCATGACTGGTTAT
Source organism: Lepetodrilus fucensis (assembly GCA_032361325.1). Lineage (NCBI taxonomy): Eukaryota > Metazoa > Mollusca > Gastropoda > Lepetellida > Lepetodrilidae > Lepetodrilus > Lepetodrilus fucensis. The sequence continues at coordinate 1,338 of JAUTBV010105980.1, forward strand.
ACAATCAGACTTGACGAACAGCGATAGAAACTGACTTTAAAATTTACTAGCCCAAATATTGATACAAATAACAACTGTTTTGAATTTCTACTGGTCCTTAGGATACCTAGCATTGGGAGAAATGGCCCGGACTAGAGGACTAGTGTTAATTTTGATCCCTGAACAAAGATTCTGGTGATTATATTCAGTTTGTGTCGTATCAGGTAAAAATTAGCCTAACATTTCAGATAGCCAGGAGGGCACTCTGTTCTGGAAACTATACTGCCCTCCTAAACTTCTGAGGGCCCTTAATATTAACGAAAGATTTAAATTTAATTGCAGGGATAATAACTAACTTTAAAACAGTACTCACCCAAATAATGATTGTTTACAAAATACATTAATTCCTACTCGCCCTTAAGGATACCTTTAGCATTGGGAGAAATGGAGTGGGCGAGTGCTAATTGCGAACCTTGTATATTGTAGTAAAATTACTATAAACAATGCTCAACTTGTTCATAGTGGCATCAAGTGCATTTATATAAATTAACAGACCTTAATTAAGGTGTCAATGAATGCGTGATTAAGTATATGTGTTGCATACTTCAATATATATTTATATTTAGAAATTTAACAGAACAATCTATTGAAAATCAAGAGGGCCATAAGGCCATGCCAGAAATTAAGTTGGCATGCCCAACAATGGTTTTAAGTGCCATTGGCCCGTGGGCATGCATTATTTCTACCCCTGTACTTTGTGGATTATCATGATTACATGTAAGCAGAATACATGTACATGTATTACAAATATTATTGCAATATCAAGGTGAATCAATCAACATTTTCAAGTGTAGCTAGAGAAATGGCCTACATATTCCCACCAAAGGATTATTGATATACATTATATATATATTCGACATATTAATTTAGCTGTATATAATGCTAACAGCAAAGAAATTTCCAAACATCTACAGTCTACAGAATCCAGACACTCTTCAAGAACTAGCAGATGCATGAAGCACGAAGAAGAATGGCACCCGCGGTGGGGGACAGGTTAAATTGTACTGCAGGCAACCTACTTTTTATCATTTAGCACCTTTGGTGCCGTTGCAACTTGCCCTGACTTGCTCTGTGGGCAAGTAACTCAAAATGATCAATAATAATGCCAGTAATATTGTCAATACTGGATAGTTGACAATATTATTGACTGTTATTGTTAAGCCTGGCCAAGGTGTCTGCATCATGCTTGTATCAGCGTTTATAGACGCAGATGCAAACGCTCGTGCAGGGCTCCAGATTAACATTTTGAGTTACTTGCCCACAGAGCAAGTCAGGGCAAGTTGCAATGGCACCAAAGGTGCTAAATGGTAAAAAGTAGGTTGCCCAAGGAACAATTTAACTTGCCCGTGTACCTCAGACATATGTTAGTCCAGAGCCATGTCATGTGCGCCAAAATCTGGGAGTCTTGCGTGGCACTTCCAAAATGGCAGCGCTCGTCATTTTGTTCGAATCCAATGTCTCAGGCAACTGGTTTGCTCTTCGATACATCTCGTCGCAACGCAAGCACATGATTGCGCACAAGAGTCTGGCGTTTCCAGATGTCGTGATCCTGTGTCAAATGTCAAACTTGTTTGATACCTGCGTAAAACGCGCGTTCGATGCAGGTGGTAGCACACAAGCGTCTGCGGTGCGCCAGCGTATAGAAATGCAAGAATACAGACGCAAGCACGACACAGACGCTCGTGAGCGCCAGGCTTTAGTGGGTGATATTGAAGCAACAATTTGATTTGCGCAATGCTGTTGGGTACCAACAAAGATTTCGTCAATAATAATGTATCAATATTATTTTCATTCATATTGATTGTGTATGGGCTGCTTAAGAATGTTTTGAATATGAATATAGGGAACGTTCCGCTATTTATCTTGTCTTTGGTGCATCAACTGATCAATGAAGGAATTGCGAGAAACGTTGCAGTTGCGTATTATATTTTGAAGTCATACCACTGAGTTATGTCGACATAATGAAGCAAATAACAATACGACCATAGTTGTCTATCAGGGGTTTGAAAATGGATATTTGTCTAACAAACAGTGGTGGAAAGGATTTTGGAAGTACAATCATGATTTTATGTATGTCAAGTGAATGTATTTTGCAGTTGTAGCTAAGAGCTAGTCCAAAACAACCATAAATATCTGTGGTAATATGCCTTTAATAATAGGCCAATGCATTCACTGTCTGGGAAAACGTAGGTTTGAAAACATTTTCAGAAAGTTCCACCCAGACATGGTTCCGAGTAAGTTTGAACATACTGAGGTTGTCGTCTGGTAGACAGCGTTGTTACAATGTTGTAGTTATATACTTTGTATTACTGGAACAATGTATACATTTCTAGGCTTATTCACCATGCAGCCATACGATATAGGACTATATCACCTGAACGTATCAGCGGTGTAGCCATACGATACGAGATATACCGAGTGTATCCATTCATTCCTACCTGGTGACGTCACGTTCTACCATTTATGACAAGATACTTTTCTGGAAAAACATAGTTTATTTATACCACGTAACGTAAGATGGATGGAGGACATGATGAGGTTGTGATTTATGTCGCACAGCAGACGATAATTACGAAAATATTTTAGCGCGTTAATAGTTGGTTGTCATCGATATCCAGTTTTCAGGATAGTACAATATTACGTACGGGCGAGGAAGAAACGTGGAAATATTACGATTGCAAATTTACTGGTTTCTTTTTGCCAAATAATAATTTATCAGGTTGTGGTATTCCCTAAAAAACCACATCCTATCAATATCTATACAGTTATTCTTAGTGAAAACGTAGATAGGTTATTAATAATCGGAAGAAGTAATGTTTGTCGTCGAATGAAGTGAAAGTACTTTGCTGTCAATCGCGTACAATCGAACCAGGGAATGTAACCATCGTTGTCGTCTCGTTTACTAAATAAACAACATAATTACAATATATTTATAACTGAATTATATTTATGTTTCAAACATAATCTATCTCGTCGTTAAGATGGTTTTGAACGCCGTACTACTTTCCTCGTTATAAGACTCGAACGAAACATTTGGTTCGTTTATCGTGAAAATTTAGATGAAAAATAAACAGTATGCTTGGTTTGTTATTATAGTAACAAATAATCGCTTGGATTCATAAGTAAAACGACTGCAACCTATATAATTTATTCTCGCATCGACGGACAGACTGTGATTTCGAGTGTAGGAAAAGTGACCAAAACTGGCTTCCGTGGTTTTTCGGCAACTCGCGCGAGGTCACGTGATTATTTGTTTATCTGAGCAGACGACTGCCCGGGGAAGTTCAAACCGCCATTTAGTAAATTAGACGTCGGAGAGTACTCAGGTAACAAACACGCTTGATGCATTTTTTAATTGATATTTTGAAATGTATTTCCATATTTGATCATTTCTATGATGATAATAGACTTATTTATGTACTTTCATTATATTTTCATACGTGATATCTCAATGTAACGCACAACTAGCCGATAACGCGGCCACTGTGTCAAAACATAAAACAGTAAGACATAAGTAAATATAACCACGTGATCAGAACCTAATATATTAGTTTTACTGAATTTAACGCTTGCTTAAGATTAAATTAACTCAGTTCAGTAGGATCCGCCAAATGAACAAATTTGTTCAGTATTTAATTATGAAATGTACCGGACAAACTTAAATTTTATAATTTTGTAGGGCTGTTCGTTGTTGTATTGTACATTTATAGTTAACAATGGTACGAGCTGTGTTATAAATAAAACGTTGCTGATTATTCTTTAGGTCATTTCAAATGTTTTGTGGTGATTTGAAGTTGTTAAACAGCTGTTAAATTATCAACATATCCACTGACCAGCTGATGACACCGACTTGACCTCAGACTTTCTATCCATTTCCTACTTTGTACTCCTGCACAGTTCATACTGCTGTATTGACCATTAAAACTGAGTGTGGTAATTAAATATTATCATAGATCTAGTATTAATGTGGAATATCCATCCAAAATGAAATACAGTTATTATTAGAATATTTACATCACTTGCCATACATCGTACATTGCACTGCCTGGAAGTTTTAACATCTGAATTAATAATGGCTACCGATATTACAAATTCTGTTGTTAATTATTGAAAATATATGTTATCAATATTGATGTCTTTTATACCAGCTATTTCAATATATGATCAATACATTACAGGCAATCAAAAATGAGTACACTTTTGATCCCTTTTTTCACACAATACCATCATGATAATTCTTGCATAATTTAGGATTATAAGAAAACTTCATACTCAAAAGTTTTTCTGTGAAGTTTCATTCTCCAGTGGCATATGATATACTATCGTAATGCTGTGATGTCACCAACGTGACTATATAGGTAATACTGACATCACAATGGGGATTTAAGAACTCCCTAGTAGATATTTCTTGATATTTTTTCAAGTGATATCTCTCGTGGAAAGCAACATGGTCTCAGGTGATAAATATTCATATTTTACCTACTATTAAAGCTTGAAATGAAGTTCTAGATTTTTTATATTTTACTGTTATATTTTATAACACCCCCACCACCCCAAAGTAATGACATTCTAAATGAGAACATCATGCTGATCACTCGCCTGTATACAGCCAAGATGGTATGCATGCATAATTAATACATTGGCTACTTGTACACGATTGTTCTCCCTCTTAGTGAATATGTCATCAATTAGACCATGTAGACTAGATCTACATATTAAACATGCATAATGAAAACGGCTATAGATGTACTCTTACATTTTGGCAAGGCTTGTTGAAGGAAATCGGCCAGACTGCCTATGCTAGTATATCTGAAATGTAACAGAATCTTGTCACTGAATCGTCAACCCTGCTTATTGCCACAATCTGCCAACCAAACGGTGGCCTTTCTGCACATTGACCCATTTGTTATTGATTGCGTTTCCACAGTAACTTGATATGTAGACTTCTGTTTCTATGGAGTCCCATCTTGAGAGAAAAAGAAATGTAATGAGTTATTCATGGATGAATTCCATTATTAATAATGTATGCTAAAATACTGAAATAATACTGCAGGGCTCTGAACTAACTTCTGTAGTTACACTGCTTTAGTTACCTACTTTTTAACATTTTGCACCGTTGATGCCTTTGCTAAGGGACTTGCTCTGCGGGCAAGTAACTTTAGAATGTTAGTCTAGAGCCCTATACTGATATGAAATATGTCGACATTTGAATTCAATAATTAAATGTCTGAATTACGGAGACATGAATGCAATATTGATCTTAAGATTTAAGTTAACGAAAGTTTGTTGAGTTTTCAGCGAACCCGTTATAAATGTATAATATTTGCCTACCTTTGTCTTCCCATGCTCCTGTACATGCAACTTATAGATTCCTTTGTATTATTATTAAGGTAAATTGTAACTTTAAGTAAATGTATACTTTATTATAATGTAATAGATATCAGGCTCTGAGGTTACTGAACTTCCTCAGTACGATTTCATGCTCAAGCTCAAAATGTACATGATGTTTTATGAACAAAACTTGAGGAGCATGGAATTGTACTCAGAAAAGTTTTGTAACCTTGGTCTGTTAAATCTCAAAACATATTTTCTTTTAAAATTCTAATTGTAGTCGAGTGGGATTCATATATCAATGTACACTATTGCTCATGCTGATGTGATAATGCAATAACGATGGTTTCTATTTAATTTATTAGAACGATGAATTCCCAGTCGCAGAAAACGGAGCCGGACCCAGACTCCATCAAGATGTTCGTGGGTCAGATTCCAAGGTCAATGGACGAGAACGACCTCCGAGAACTGTTCGAAGAATATGGTCCTGTGTTTCAGCTGAATGTGCTCCGCGACAAAGCTACTGGACAGAGCAAAGGTACGTTATGCAACATTTAGCGTTTGTTGACAATTTATTGTTTTAAATTTAGCGTTTGTTGTAAATTTATTGTTTTAAATATTTAGTGTCTGTGGATGTATCTACTGAGCATTTAGCAAAGGCACTATGATCTTGCTTGCATGTTATAGAATTATTGATGTCAAGGTCTTTTTATCATTATGACCATGACTAAACCGTGATTGAAATTTTGAGCACCAAGCAGGGGAACATGTTAACAACAAGTAACATATTTTGACGTCAACTTAGAATACCTCTGTCAACTTAGAATACCTCTAGGGGTTGATAGATGCGTTCCTCGGCCTACTGATAGATGCGTTCCTCGGCCTACCGATAGATGCATTCCTCGGCCTACCGATATATGCATTCCTCGGCCTACCGCACTCTTTGTGCGATACTAAGTACTAAGTGACATTCGTATTAAGCACTAGACACTAATCTATGATACACTCTAAGCTTAAAATTTGTTTTGTATTGTAGGGTGAAACACCAGTAGTAACTTGTTTGAATAATGCATCATGCTTCGAAAGCTGACCTGGCTTCAAGCGCAACATTTCAATTATTTTTAGTCTGATTGAGAAAATACCACAAATCTAAAAACATCTTCTAAAACAGCTCTGCTTGAAATGAGAATGCAGGCAGTAATTTCTGACCCTGCCACAGTAAATTGGCATGAAACATGTCTTCGTAATTACGAGTTTCCCGGTAATCAGGTAATGGTACCAACTGTCATTATGAATTGAAGTACATCTCTTGATTTCACCCCTCTGGAGATAATGGGCTGATATCAGTACAGGAAGGGTCTACTTATTGGTCTAGATATTCTGTAAATTGGTTCTGAGTAATACTATTATTCTACTAGATTTTCTGAAGGCTGCCTTGACAAGTTCTTAGTACTGTAAATCATGAAATTAATGCGTCACTAATTTAATACAACCTAGATTTTAGACATAAATGTGACACCAATAAAATGCGAATGGCCATGTCTCCATACATGTTTCCCTCTAAGTCTTACCTTTAACTAAATGCGACAATACAGCGGTCGCATTTTTCGCATTAATATTCTGCTCGCATTAATTTCAAGATTTACAGTATTCAATGCATAGAGAATGCAATATTTAGCAGTGCTAAACCCAGAAAAGGTCCTATTTAAAATTAAATTTAAGGAGTTGGTTCACCCCAAAAGTTAGATGATTCTAATGGTATCCTTATGTTCTGTGAACCATAGCTGTTATAACCTGGGGGTAGGGGAGGGCGGATGTATAATTGAAAGTGGTGCATATTTTCTTTTTATTAATGTTTCAGCAGGGAGAGGGTTATAGTTTGTTGTCAGATCAGCGCTGGTATTTGGTTTATATTGATTGGTTGACAAACCTGCAATGAGATGATTACTTTCTGATGTTCGAAAGTATTGATTGGTTCTGTGGGAATCTTTGGCGAGCCTAGTACCGCCGCGCGGACAGCGGGACCTATCCACGATCTCCACACCTGCCTGGCTTGATTGTCTGACCTGAAATAACTGGCTTGTTAGGTGTTATGTAGGTTTAAAAAAATATATATATATTCTTGTAATTATTCTTTACTGAGTGTTACCTGATTACTTGTTGTCACGACAACAACAATAATGATGCCACATCCACAAAAATAAAATGATTAACATTCTAAGATGGCCAGTAACTACATGATCGTATTTGGAGGCCTGTTCAATAATGTATAATGCTGAGTGGAAGGTTTTATTCTCGGCTTGTTTTACAATATTCTGCTACAGCTTGGTTCATTTTGTTGTCTTAGTTTGAAATACTTCTGGTTCTGAATCATGGTCCTGTATCAGTGAAATACTTTTGCATTTGGCTACCAATATTTCACTTATTTTAAGTGTTTTTGGCTATGCAGGAGCGGAAAAAAATGCAACTTTGAGGCCTGCTTTAAGGACTAGAACTTCATAACATTTGATATTAATATTTGTATCACTATTTGGGCTAGTAAGTTTTAAAGTTGCTGCATTTTCCACATTCATTGTTGGAATGGGTAGATGTGTTACCAATATCAGGAGATTTGTATTGCACAGACTGGATTTATCTACATGTATTTAATAATAAGGCAGGATCAAATCAGGCCCAATCACTGACACAACAGCTGCTGGCTTCCTCATGCAAATATTTATATCTAATTCTGATCACTAGATCAGTGACAGCTGACAGCCTGTAACATTAAACGTTTGTAGTCCGAACCTTGGCTTTTGTTTTAGATGTATCGGCCTAATTGGTACATTTTTATGAATATTTTACACATATTTAATTTAACTCTGCATGCTGGAGTTGACCAGAAATGTCCTAAAGAGCTGTCTTTCTAATCCAGTAGGGAGAGGGTTAAATAAGTTTCATGTGTAGCACTGGGTACAAATCAGTGAGAACTTAACTTTAAAACGTAATCACCGAATTATGATAATAATAATTTAACATGGAAAGTTATACTAGCCCGTAGGATACTTAAACATTATGAGAAAAATGAATCAGGCCACCTGCCGGACGAGTGGGAACTTCTAACCCGAATAAATGCTTATTATTACTATTATTACGTGTATTATTATTATTATTATTATTAATATTATTATTATTGTTATTGTTATTGTATATTATTATTATTATTATTATTTTTATTATTATTATTATTATTATTATTATTATTATTATTATTATTATTATTATATTATTATTATTATTATTGTTGTTGTTGCCTATAATAGATAGCTATTGTATGGCTAACCACTAATCCTTCTAATAGGCAAGTTGCATGTTGTACTGCAGACAACAGCAATAACAGCAATTTGTGGGTTATGTTATAGTTTGCACAAGTGACAAGCAGCGCAGTGTGTTGTAGTGTCAGTAGCTGGTGTTGACTTGGCTGTGAAACACATGGCTGGACCGTGGTGATTGTCAGTTGACCTGTGTAGTCTGTGCTTACACACAACCAGCACTATTATATTACAGTCAAGTGCTGGAAACTACAGAGATGTAGCAGGACAGTAAAATATTTTTAATAACATATTTAATAAGATATGAAAATGTACTCAGTTTTTCTGACAACCCATCACTATCTCTAGACTGCTCTAGACTGCTAGCAGGTCCGAAGGTGGGTGTCTGGACAATATATTACTTGTTGTGAAGCCAGTGTGTTTTGGTCAGGGCAGTGCTCTAGTTCTACATGTAGGACATCACCAGTGTAGTCAGGACAGCTTCTTTGTACAACCAGTTATGTGGCCTAGAATGCAGGTGGTTTTTGGCGATTTTAATTTGTTCAGCTGGCCCCCCGTTTCACAACGGCCTCCTAAAGTTAGGAGTACCTAAAGTTATGACCCAATTTATCACCTCCTAAGTTAGATGCCGATTTAAGAAGGGATATGACTTGTGACATGGTCTTGAAGCACTGTAGGTGGTGATAACTCGGGTTAGGAGTTCGTAACTAGTTAGGACACAGTCGTGAAACTGGGGCCTGGTGTTGAGCTTCCATTCCTCCAGCTTCTAATTATTTCCATATTAGCAGCATATCATTTTGATCACACCACGAAACTGGGGTGGAAGGTAGCACACTGGTAGGATGTTGGATTTCGGAGCTAAGTGTTCCAGGTTCAAATCCTGGTAGCCAGCATCAAATTCAATGTTTTTGAAAGTTACGTTTCTGACACGATATATTGATAGGATGCGCTGTCTGTAGAGTGGCAATGTAGTTAGCATCCTTGGTCTTGTCAGTACCAGCTGGTGCTTGTAGACGTACTGATATAGATATCAAAGATACGGATGTTGCGGGTTTCCTCCTGCCCTAAACTGACAAGTCGTGATGTAAATGAAAGAATCTTTAAAGCGACTTTAATTCCAACACACACACAAACACAAAAAGTATGATTTCTTGCTCAGGCTCAAATTTTATAGTTACATGTTCTCGGGCCGTGCTGTCTGGTATGTTGATTTCGAAATATTTAAAAATCTAGAATCTCGGTATAATGTTGTACAGTTCTTATCTGTTCATTAAACCTTGTACACTTAGCTGGTTAATATTTAATGTTTGACAAGTAAACATTGCAGCTAATGCATTTATTATTTGCTTTGACATTATTAGGACAATTTATGAGACAATATCTTTTTAGGAATGAGAATATATTACCATTTTGTGTTAAAGCTACATGTTCGTGCACATTCCATATTTTCCACACACACAATTTAGGAGAATATTTGGTTTTGTTCCTTTATCCTGAGACGGTCTGTTTGAGTTCTGTGTGCTTAAGTACAGGACCCAGGTTCTGTGCATTGTGGACCCATGTTCTGTGCATTGTGGACCCAGGTTCTGTGCATTGTGGACCCATGTTCTGTGCATTGTGGACCCAGGTTCTGTTCGTTCAGGAGTCTTGACCCGTGCTGTTCCCCAATCCTCAGAACAATTGTAGATTTTGTTTATTTTGCACGTAAAATTTTAGTGACCCACCAAAACAATTTACAAGTGTATCCAAGTCCACTGCATCGGTACAATACTTGAGAATATTGTTACTAGAAGTAAAACTATTGTACTTGTAGCGACAAAAGTGGGTCATGCAACCAGACTTAGACTTGCAATCGGTTGTAGCTACAACTGTTCTCAGCATCTAGACCCCTTGTGTACAGCAACGTCAGACTATCGCCAATGACTACCACATGTCCAATCTCTGCCACTGTAGTTCTGGCCGTCTTTCTGGAGGTCACTAGGTGCACAAACATGTCTGCCTCTCGCCCTGAACCAAAGTAGCTGCGCAATCCACGGGGGTTAAGTCCATATCCAATGCCTCCTGGTCGCCATGGTCGCGGGAACGTGCATGGCTGCAGAGCTTGGCTTCACGATGCATGTTTTTTTTCTCTCTTCGTTTAAAAAAAATATGTTACGCTTGGGTCTGAGGAATATTTGTGTAATGGAATCCGTGTTTCCCGCAAAGGGGATAACCTTTTCAGCCTGTTCTCCTCCATCAAAATTTTAACTGTAGCCATGGCGTAGTGGGCTAAGAGTACATTCTCACAGAATCATACTAGAGACAAATCGTATCTTACAACGAATGAGAGAACGCATTGCTCCTAACCCCAAATCAACTCACATTGAATACCACAAGTTCTTTTTCAAAAGTTGTTTCCATCGTGGGAATGACATCGAGGAAGGATATACTTTAGATTTTCACTGCTTCGTGCAGGGGTCCCCAGGGCTGCATTTCACGAAGCTAAATCAGTCCATGAGCCATGCTTTTACCATATCGCAGAAAATGATGTAATGATTTTCTCCCGGAGTAAGGTACGACTATTTTGTGAAATGCAAAGACCAGATTGTTTTCTGTAGTACATGCAGACTGAAGTGCACTCTTCTAACTTCCATTTGGAGCTCTCCCGAAATCCCTGTCAATGTCGATAGGACACGGATACAGACAGACAGACAGACAGACCGACCGACCTAGGTGCTGCCTGTACAACCAGACATGATTAAATTATTTAATTATCGCTATTTATTCTTACCCATTGTTGCATAGATGTACATGATAATATAGATATGTGTATTACAGTGATAAAATACCAGTTTATGGCACTTGACATTCTAAGATTATGAGTAACCGTGGTAACCAGCGATGTTTTGTTAATTCTATGACAACAAGACTGACGGTGGTAGAGTGGTGTAGCACTATTCCATAAATTATTGCCTGGCCCCAAAACCTTTTGATTACGATGTCATGTTCACGCCTAAATTTTATGTGTGAATTTGTGAAATAATTAACTAAACCTCAAATTGTAAATTGAGTATGAGTTTGTAGTCAATATGTTTCATAATTTTGTTGTATAGTTGAGGAAATGGGATTGTGATAAATACTAAAACGATATTGAGCACTACTTAGATCTAACATGAATAACATCTGATGCCATGTATTTATTTTGGATATGGATATAAAAGATAAATTAAATAGGACACAAGAAAATGAGAATTTATTTGTTGTCATTTCAGGCTGCTGTTTTGTGACGTTCTTCACCAGAAAAGCTGCCCTGGCAGCCCAGAATGCCTTGCACAACATTAAAACAATGCATGGGGTGAGTGACGTCCATGAGACGGAACTGAACCGCGTTGTGGTGGTCCGTACTTTAGTTACCCACGTCAATGTCCGATCTGGCAATCAATGAGTCTGTTTGCTGCAGAATTATTTGGATGTAATTTCCAACATTTTATTAGAATTTAAAGCGGGTTGTTCAAAGCCGATTACAGTCATAGATGCCTTTCTATTGAGATACAGTAGACATGGCATTTATTTTTGTTTGTATCCCTTAAAATGTGTTATGTTTTGTATATCGGAAAATGTATTGTTTGTCTTCAGATGCATCATCCCATTCAAATGAAGCCTGCTGACAGCGAGAAACGCAACGGTGGGTGGCGTAATGATGACCTCCTTACAATGATAGAAAACCCCATATTTTATCAAAATTGGTAGCGTAAACTTGTAGAGACGATGTTTAAAATGTCTAAAAGTCGTGTTAATGTGTGAAAGAAAGAATACACATTAAAGAATCATCATGTGATGACCATTTTAACAGTAATTACATGCTGGTTGCAAAATTTTGTAAATTATTTGAAAACATTTCGAACATTGTGTCTTTATAGGTTCAATGCTATGTCCAGACAACGTAATGCAGTATGACCTTGACCCCTTCAACAAAGTATCTTTAGGAAATACCTGTGTTTCAGTAGAAGAGAGAAAGCTCTTTGTGGGAATGGTGTCAAAAAAACTGACGGAAAACGACATTAGGATGATGTTCGCTCCGTTCGGCACGATCGAAGACTGTACAGTGTTGAGGGACGCCAATGGCGCTAGTCGAGGTAATATTTCACCTTAATTTGGACAGTACATCGGAACGTGGAACAGAAATGGAGGGGGGGAGGAGTCCCCTCTCCAAAGAAATTAATTGTCCACCACTATAATTGTCGCATATGGGTGAAATATTCCTAATGCAATGAAAAATACTAATTCAATCGATTTGGGACAATTTTGGATATGGGTGTGCAAGAGACTTGAATTGTCATCATTTGATTGGAGTGTGATAGTTGTTTATAGCCTCATTATTGTTCCTGATGGTTGTTTAGATCCTCATGATTGTTCCTGATGGTTGTTTAGAGAATCATGATTGTTCTTGATGGTTGTTTAGAGAATCATGATTGTTCCTTGTTGCAGGTTGTGCATTTGTAACGTACGCGAATCGCCACAGTGCACAGAACGCCATCAAGAGCATGCACCACTCACAGACAATGGAGGTACGTACAGGTTTTCTGCAACACTTGGCGCTACGTGTGTTGCAGTTTTCCTTCTGATATTACCTGACGAGGCGTGATCAGAGCGAAGTGATCTCTAAAGCGAATATGCTTTGAGCTTGACATAAGGAATACTAAACAGTATTTTCCTATTTTAATTGATATTAATTTTCATACCAGTATTACAGGTTGCACTAAAGGGGGGCATATTCCTCGAAACGTTCTTATGAACTTCTTAGCTTAAGAACAGTTGTTAACGATTCTAATAGTATGGCTACGAACTGTTCTTAGCTAAGAACTTTTTGAGAATAGGCCCCCAGGTGTGTAGTGTAGTGTTCACCTGCAGCTGCAACTGTTGGGTGTGCCATTGTTGTTATACGTGGGAGGATGCACTGACTGTAGAGTGGCAATGCAGTTATCATCCTTGGTCTTGTCAGTACCAGCCGGTGCTCGCAGGTTTA
>JAUTBV010105991.1:0-15015 GCA_032361325.1 Lepetodrilus fucensis
GGGTTTCCTCCTGCCCTAAACTGACAAGTCGTGATATTAGTGAAAGATTCTAGAAAGCAACTTTAAACCCCAATACACCACACACATATAACCTATGTTTTAAAGATGGTATTAAACTTCAAATAATGTTTCTAAACCAATAAACCTACTCCTCATGTTTGAAGACAGAATCCGAGATTTTCTGTAAATGTTTTGTGGTGTTTCAAGTCAGAGTCCTCGATTTACTTTACGTCTTGTGGTCTTTCAAGTCGGGATATTTTCCTGAATACTTTCAGTGCCGCCTGTACAAGCCGTAGAGCTAATTCTAACAATGTCTAATCTAACACTATCATGGCTGGTCAGAATGTACGGCCGTCTGTAGCTTAGTCTTTGTTGATGTCAGTGTGGCCACTCGCTCAGCACAATATTGCCTGTACAAGATGGCCGCCTGTTTGTCGAGCAATACTCCGACATTATATTTTGTCATGGTGTTTGGCATGTAAATACTATAAGAATGTACTTTTATTTACCTTTCTTCTGCATAGAACAGTGATTGTGATAACACCGGCAATGAGAGATTTACGTTGCGCGAAACAATATTATAGTATTAGTTCTATATGTTGGACTTCACATAGTTGTGCTGTACATAAATTGCATAGATGTTTTCTTAACACATACCAACATTATATACTATTGATGCATTAGCCATTTAACTATGGACCGTTACTTGTCGGGACTACATTTATTCAGATCCCTCCTTTTCTGGACAATTTCTGCTGGGAACCAATTTATTTTCGCTAAAAGTACTAGTATGCGTAAATTTGCTTTCAGTATCGAGCCAGTATTTGTTTAAAAACCAAATTGTTGAATTTGCACAATTTGTGTTCAGATATCCAAATAACAAATTCTCGTTAAATAGAAAATTGATTAAGAACATCTTCAAATAACCTATACCGCCAGTGAGCGAGATAGGAAATATTCGCCATTCATGAAATAAATTTTATAACATGCTTATGCCAACAATTGCAAGTTGGCTATTATATAACCATTCAATCTTGTTAATAATCATGATCATGCTTGGCATTTCAACTGTCTTGACTTGTTAAGAAGATGTAAGTTGGTTGTCAAACATTATTACTGCGCTGGCATAAGAGACTCTGATACACATAGCTTAATGATTTAATCCCCTCCCTGCAGGATTAGGCACAGACACAGCTCTTTAGGGCATCTCCGGTGGCCTTCAGCATGCAGAGGGTTAAGTGCACTATTACTTCATGGTTATTTCATTGTACTGAGAGGAAGATAATGCTAAATTTTTAATGTTCTTTTAATTCAGATAACTAGAATTTTAATTATCCAGGGGCCGTATTCACGAAAGGGTTTAAGTCAGTTTTGGAAGAGTAAAAACTGAACAGGTCCCCGGATGTTTTTGGTCACAGGCAAAGTGTCTGGATAAATGAGGGTCAACTGTACATGTACATGAATAGATAATTAGAGTTTACAATCATGATTAAGGGCGTGATCGATTTGACTATCTATCTACCAGAAGACGTCTTTTTGCTGATCATTTTGCGGCAGAAGACGTCTTCTTCTTCTGGCAGACAAATTCCTGCACTCCACCTCCATAGCCGGGGCGCGTAGGTGAAAGTTTCTCTTCCTAGAATCACTTCTACCAAAACGAGAAGACGCCAAATCGATCACACCCTTAATATTGCGATTTCTTAAAGTTCTGAGTGCGTTTCCTCGAACTCAAAGCTCTCAAGTCCACTAAGACAATAGTGCTCTTGTAAGTCTGATGGCTATGTATGAGGGATCTTTACAAGAATGCGTATTATGGTCTTGTAGACATGAGAGATTCATGAAACGATACCCTGGTTCACTTATTGAGTCGTAATCCCTTGTGACATAGCTGAGGGTTAAAAACGTGATGTGTGTGCAACTGTATATTCTTCCTTAATGTGTTCAGACATACATAGGACCTGTGCTCGTGTCTGTTAACCCTTTCAAGCAGCTGAACATCTTCACGGAGAGACACATTGAGCAGTATCAGGGAGCGGTGAGTGCTGTATTAACCCATGGACTGCTGAATAAACTTTAACCCTCTCTTAGGCATTTGTGAGTACTGGATTAACCCATGGACTGCTAAATAAACTTTAACCCTCTCTTAGGCATCGGAATTTATTATTTTAAATCCTATTAAAAGTTAACGATTAATCTGGTTTTGTACATAGAGATTGTAAACAATAGCATTTAAGTAGTCAATAGTATGATGGGCACATCACTTCCACATACATGGGCTAAGTTCAGTCAGAGTGTAGACGGAGCGGAGACTTGCTTCGGGGTGTAGAAGGATAAGGATGGAGTGTTACAACTGATGTTCAACTGTGATCTATTTTTAACCTATTGTATACACACATAGTTTAAGTATCTAATGTTTGCTTTAACTCAACACTCATAGATAACGGTTGAATCAGGAAGTGGATAATACTTGTATTGAATTTAACCTATGCATAGTAGTTTCATTTTCCTCTCAATTTAATTACTGTACAGGCGGGATGTAGCGCAGTGGTAGAGTGTTGGACTTCGGAGCCAAAGGTTCCAGGTTCAAATCCCGCCCATAATTAAAATAAATATGGTAAACAAATAGAAAATAAATACAAGTTAATATATAAACGTATAAAATTATATAATATATAAATAGCGGTAGCTAGCGGTCACATTCTGAGCAGATGGCATTCAACATTTTTACTAGATTTTATTGTGAAATTGCCCAATTGTGAAACTAGTTTATTATATAAAATATCTTATCACCGGGAAATTAAATCAGATTCAGAAGTTCAATTCCAATCCAAAGTTGATTCCACTACATGTTTAGACCTGAGGCACATGGTGGTCGTACATTCTGTGATTTAAATGTTGTGCGCTGTGTTTGACAGGCGCAATATGAAAACCCACCACACGTATACGCGCTGACGGACAACATGTACAGGAACATGCTAATTGAGATGGAGAACCAGTGTGTCATCATCAGGTAAATAGCTTGGGGTTGTATACTTCACAGGAAGTTGCGATTGTCATACGAGTGTACTAGGGTAGTAACTAGGTACTGATGTATATACATGTATGTTGACCTTGTTGAACCCCAGCATATAAGATAATTGTTATTATTATTAATATATATTTTATTTTATTATTTTAATTATTGTTTTTGTTCTCATTTTATACTATTTTATTCTATTATTTATTTATTATTATTATTATGGTTATGTTTTTTTCTATTATGGTTATTATTGTATTTATTATTGCTATTGTTGTTGCATGTGAAATATCCCCACGGTGAGGTAAGGTAAGGTAATAAATCAATCAATCAATATTATTACAGAGCCTAGAATTGTAAGTTGATACACATTGGTATGGTTCCCACTTCCCAGTGAGTTATTGACTAGTTGCCAGATGCATGACTTGTTTCAGCCAGAACGTATTTCCATATATGGAGTTACATGTATTTGTGTTATTACAGTGGCTAAATGTGTTATGTTACAGTGGTTATAGTGGTTGTGGTTATTTGTGTTATATTACATTGGTTATAGTTTAATTTAATTTGTGGGTGAAGTTAGTATAAGTTGCAGTTTATCATGTTGTGTGAAGGTACAGTGGTTAGTGGTTGTTTGTGTTATATTACATTGGTTACAGTTTATTTGTGTTATGTTGCAGTAGTTACAGCTTATATTTGTTGTTACAGTAGTTACTTTGCGTATTTGTGTGATGTTACAATTTGGTTGTTTTTAATGATGTTACATTGGTTATAGTTTATTTGTTTTACAGTGGTTATTTGTGTTATGTTACAATGGTTACAGTGGTTATTTGTGTTATGTTACAATAGTTACAGTGGTTATTTGTGTTATGTTACAATGGTTACAGTGGTTATTTGTGTGATGTTACAGCGGAGAGAGTGGCGCGGGGAAGACAGTGGCTGCCAAGTTCATCATGGGATACATCGCCAAGGTGTCCGGCGGTGGGAATCGTGTGCAGGTGAGCTGATAGAGGGTTAATACAGTCTGGCAGAGTAGGGGTTAAGAGTTGGAGACGGCGATGCGTTCAAGAACTGAACAGTTGATAAATCTTGCAAACAAACCAAGCAGAGTGTTCTCACCCAGTCACAATGCTTTATACAGGTTTACTGCAACATTCAGTGCTATGGATGTTGCAGATATCTTCCCTAAGCTGACAAGCTGTGATATAAGTGAAAGAAGCTTGAAAGTGGTTGTAAACCCCAATTTAAAAAAAAGAAAAGAAAAGCATGTTTCATTATTTCTCTAAGCCTTTTATTCTGTGCCAAGGACACTGTAGATGCTTTACTTGTGACTCGTGTGGTGTGACTTCCAGTCTCGCTGACCCGTATGTGACCTCTGTGTTTCAGCACGTGAAGGACGTCATCTTGGAGTCTAACCCTCTGCTGGAAGCCTTCGGTAACGCCAAGACGGTCCGCAACAACAACTCCAGTCGATTTGTACGTCCATCATCCACATATGATCCATTTGTACTTTGCATATTTGAGATTGTTATTGGTGAAATATTCCTGCTGCGACATAAAGTACTAATGCATAATTCTTAAAATCTTTCGATGATATCTGCATGTATGTTAAGTTTGTCTCCTTGGAAAAGTTTGTCTCCTTGTGAAAATGTTGCTTTGGAAATTATAGTCTCCGTGTAAGGGTCCCCTGGACAACAGTGATGTCACAGATACGCTCTGTGTTTCCAGGGCAAGTACGTGGAGATCCAGTTCAGTCGCGGAGGAGAACCGGATGGAGGGAAGATCTCAAACTTTCTCCTGGAGAAGGTGAGTTGTCGTCGTCGTTGCTGTAGTTGTAGCTGTTGAGGTAGACGTGGTCCAGTGGGAGCAGGTGGTGTGTAGCTAGCAGGGAGTGGACCAGCAGAGCAGGGTGGTACTCAGAACACTTAGGGTCATAGGTCACATGCAATGCTGAGTTATTTCAGTGTAGCTCGCAAGAAGCACAGTAAAATCACTGGAATTCTGTGGAGAATCGAGAGAAACTGTGGAGTATTTGGGTCAGATATCAGCACCACTAGTTGTCTCCAGCAGTTAGTTAGCTATGGTATGTAAGTATACATGTAACTGTTTGCAGTATTTGAATTTAAAGGGTGTCCCGGGGTCATTGGGCCTATGGAGAATGACCCCCTTATTATTTTCACAATGTATTGTTAGTTATGGTATGTATACATGTAACTGTATTATTATCTTTGTATAATTCCTGCATTGTGGATGTTGTACTTCCAGTCCCGAGTGGTCTCACAGAACCCCAGTGAGCGGAGTTTCCACATTTTCTACCAGCTGTGTGCGGGAGCCACGGCCGAGCTCCAAGGTATGTCATCACGGTAACAGTATCCAAGGCTACCGTAATATTGCCTTTTATTGATTGGAAATCCTGGAAAAAAGTTGGTAAATATTATAAATGAATCTGAAATAATCTGGGTGTTCTAGATGCAGTTGATGTGATATATGTTTAAATTTTGATGTTTTTCGTCACAGAGAACTTCGGCGTGACGACACCGGACTACTACTACTACCTGAACCAGAGTGGGACGTACAAAGTGGACGGGCTGGACGATGTGCAGGAGTTCCAGGACACGCTGGTAAATACATTACTGTGGCAGGACATCAGTGGGTAAATACATTACTGTGGCAGGACATCGGTGGGTAAATACATTACTGTGGCAGGACATCGGTGGGTAAATACATAGCTGTGGCAGGACATCAGTGGGTAAATACATTACTGTGGCAGGACATCGGTGGGTAAATACATAGCTGTGGTGGGACATCGGTGGGTAAATACATTACTGTGGCAGGACATCACTGGGTAAATACATTACTGTGGCAGGACATCAGTGGGTAAATACATTACTGTGGCAGGACATCAGTGGGTAAATACATAGCTGTGGTGGGACATCGGTGGGTAAATACATTACTGTGGCAGGACATCGGTGGGTAAATACATTACTGTGACAGGACATCGGTGGGTAAATACATAGCTGTGGCAGGACATCGGTGGGTAAATACATTACTGTGGTGGGACAGTGATAAGAATTAATGGACTCGCCACTATTTTAGAGATCGTTCAGCAAATGTCATATCTTTTATTCCAGCGAGCCATGCAGGTGATCGGAATACCCAACGGAATCCAGAATGATGTCCTCTCTATTGTGGCCGGAATCTTGCATCTAGGAAACATCAGTTTTGCAGAGGAGGGCAACGACGCTATCATCGCCAATGGCGACTGTAAGTAGTGCCAGAGATTGCCCTTGCATGTCCATGTACCTAATTCACAGGACATGTACACTTCTGTTCCTCCTATCTGATGTTCCTCTTGTCTGCTCCTGTCTGTTCCTCATGTCTGATGCATAGTCGCAAATTGGTGAAAGTTTCCCGCAGCGACGTTCAACTCCATATTAACTCACTCACTCCTGTCTGATGCTGCTCCTGTCTGTTCCTCCTGTCTGATGCTGCTGCTGTCTGTTCCTCCTGTCTGATGCTGCTCCTGTCTGTTCCTCCTGTCTGATGCTGCTGCTGTCTGTTCCTCCTGTCTGATGCTGCTGCTGTCTGTTCCTCCTGTCTGATGCTGCTGCTGTCTGTTCCAGTCCTGGCGTTCCCATCGTTCCTCCTGGGCATCGACCAGGACATGCTGCGGTCCAAGCTGACAGGTCGGGTGATGGACTCCAAGTGGGGTGGCAAGTCTGAGACCATCAACATGAAGCTGAACAAGGAGCAGGCCGAGTTCACACGGGACGCCCTCGCTAAGGTCATCTACACACGAGTCTTTGACTACCTCGTGGAGGTGAGGAACATTGTACATCTATACGAATGATCATGTGGGTTTCTCTTTCTGTTGGGAGCAGGGTGTTTGCAAAACATTGGAAATCATTTACACATCTATCAGTGTTCGAAATAGAGCCCGTCCGCACGCCCGCAACGGGTTAATTTCAGCGAGCATTGGTAATGTTTTATCCTTGCACGCCCGCATGTCATCTTACTTTTTGTTCGTTTTTCAAGATATATATATTCGTATATCATCGATCACTGGCCAACATGTATGAGGACGGGTAACTTCTCAGACTTACCAGTCCTCATGGCTGGCAGTGAAATTGTAAGAGTTTTATACACTGATATATATGTACAATGCTATCATTCAGAATGACATGTAGATATGCACTGCTGGTCACACGTTTGTGAATTGGATGTGTTTTGTGGAAATGGATCATATCGCAACATTGACATATGATGGAAAATTATGTAAATTCCCAACTCTGAACACAATAGAGATAACATAACTTCCCTCCTGGTCAACGTGTGTAGAAGTGTTAAAATTATAAATAAGGAGTAACTTGTTTTGAAAAGGAAAGGACCACAAAATCGCTGAAATACTGTTGAAATTAGGATATAATTCCAACTCGGACAAGCATATAGAACATCCTGTCCGATTCTGTCCGCAGTCCGTGAACAGCGCCATCCAGAAAAAGAACGAGGAGGTGAACATCGGAATCCTCGACATCTACGGCTTCGAGATCTTCGCCAAGAACGGCTTCGAGCAATTCTGTATCAACTACGTCAACGAAAAGCTACAGCAGATCTTCATAGAACTCACGCTGAAGGCTGAGCAGGTAAAACATGTCCCAAGTGAAATTAATGTTCACTGTGAACATTAATGCATTAATGGAATTAAACATGGAAAGCTGCCAAAAACTTCTTGAAATAGAAAGATGTGTATTTCTGGTCTTCAGGAGGAGTATGTCCAGGAGGGTATCAAGTGGACGACCATCGACTACTTCAACAACAAGATTGTGTGTGACGTCATCGAGCTGAAGTCTCCGCCTGGCATCATGTGTGTTCTGGACGATGTCTGCGCCACCATGCACGCAGTGTCCGAGGGTGCCGACCAGAAACTTCTCATGGTAGGCCGTCCATTGGCAGTCCACGTTCTGTGCTGTCTGGCTTCTTGTGGTTTTTGTGCATCTAGAAAAATATAATATGCATACATTTTGGTATGATTTTTATTTTGGAGCTATTAGATACATTTTATATTTTGGTATAAAAGTTTAAACATTTTCAGATATTTTCATTTCCAGTCGTCAGCCTGTGCTGTGCTTTCATAAATTTGTTGCTTAATTGATCTGAATGTGGAAACATTTATACATAAATTGTTTTCCTACTATAGAAACTCCAGAGTGCCGTGGGTGGACATAATCACTATCAGGGGTCAAACCAGGGCTTTATCTTACATCACTATGCAGGCAAGGTCAGTACAAGTTGTCTTGTCATTTCTGCTCAATACATTATCATTGTAATTTTATAGATAAACCAATTCTAGCAGTATATGTGAATGGTAGTGCTCCTTTCTAGCTGTTCTGTCTGTATTTTCTGTTCGAGACATGCACGGTTAGAAAAGAGCAACACCGCACAGTGTTCTAATTGTCTGGGCCCCGAGATTACGAAACTTTCTGAGAACTACTCCATACTCAACAAAACATCATGTGACGTCATAGTCTTAGAATGCTGTGAGTCAAGGGTTATGACGTCACATGACGGTTTATGAACAAAATTCTGAGTTGAGTATGGAGTAGGTGAAATAGGTGTTGCAGACCGCACAGCACAAAATCCAACATGGCTGCCACTGGCAATTTACTCTGTGCTGTGCTTGCTCACTCCATTCTAAATAACAGAACATGTACTGGTCCATCCTCGAACACATTGGGAAGAAAACATGGCAACAATTCAGAGTTATCTCTGCCTAGCTCACTACAAGAGGTCACGTAAGTACCACGCACCAGACGCATGTCTAGTCTCTGATTGGTTGCTTATATAATGTTATTAAAATATTCATGCTAACCTTTCCTCAGCCAAAACAGAGTTCTATATAGGCAGTGATCCCAGGGTATTTGACGGAGGTTTGTGTAGTCATAATGGCTTGGGTTTTCGAGGATGGTACTGGTCATGTGACAGAACATTAGGAAGGAGCACTACCAAAATTAGCTTTTTGTTCTGTCCCATAGTTATCTCCCCTTTGCTGTGTTATTTTTAACACGTATGTCAATATTGAGTAGCATTACGATGAATGTTCTATTTCTATGCACTTGTTTCTCCAACTTGGTTTCCTCATTCAGGTTACGTACGAGGCCGAAGGTTTCTGTGAGCGAAACCGTGACGTTCTCTTCACCGATCTCATTCAACTCATGCAGTCAAGTCAAAAGTAAGATTTACTCAACTTACTCAAATTACATAATTCAATTCATTCAACATTAACATATTGGCAATTGTATTATGCAATAAATATTTTACATTGTTTGTATACAATTGTATTTCTGTTGAATGTGAGTATTCATTCAATTCTGTAGTGCATGTAAGGCCACTGGCCCATATACAGTAATACATGTACATTTCAATGTATTTACATAGCAAGACTGCAGGTAGACAGTACAAGTCATTATATAAGTATTATAAGATTATTAATATGGAATCTTTAGGAATACACAGATTCCTACACTTTTTATGACAATGATATTTGCTGACTTATTCTGTCGTCTCTCTGCAGTAAGTTTATCGTGGGTCTGTTTCCTGAAGACGTCAGTTCTCAGACCAAGAGTCGGCCGACCACCGCCAGTAGTAAGATCAGGGTAAGCGATGACCAACTTCAGTAACAACCCACTGCTGCTTCCTTCAGTGAAGTGCATAATATATTTATCCGTAAAACTACCTCTCATTTGCTTGGCTCATCTATAAATTTGTTTTTGTGACGTTTCGAGCCCAAAACGATTTTCCTCATGTATATGAGACAAAAACACGTGCACAATGGAATAATTTACCGCAAGAAGATTTAATTGTCAAAGCTGTCCACAGGACTGCCACTGCTTGGATCTACAGAACATACTTGTACTTGTACTTGTACTTGACCAGAACGCATTTGTACTTGACCAGAACACACTTGTACTTGACCAGAACGTACTTGTACTTGCAGACTCAGGCGAACAAGC
Source organism: Lepetodrilus fucensis (assembly GCA_032361325.1). Classification (NCBI taxonomy): domain Eukaryota; kingdom Metazoa; phylum Mollusca; class Gastropoda; order Lepetellida; family Lepetodrilidae; genus Lepetodrilus; species Lepetodrilus fucensis. The sequence continues at coordinate 10,024 of JAUTBV010105991.1, forward strand.
TGGTGACGACACTGATGAAGTGCACGCCTCACTACATCCGCTGTATCAAACCCAACGAGACCAAGCGAGCACATGACTGGGAGGATAGCAGGTAACCTGCCAACCTTGTGTAGCCTGGCAACACTGTAACCTGGCAACAGTGTGTAGCTGGGAAATAGTGTGTAGCCTGGCAACACTGTAACCTGGCAACAGTGTGTAGCTGGGAAATAGTGTGTAGCCTGGCAACACTAACCTGACAACCGTGTGTAGCCTGGCATCAGTGTGTTCCTTCACACATACCTAGATATGTGAGACTAGATAATTTATAAGGAAGTGATGGATGTACATCCCAAGTGTAAACTACTGCACATATGTCCTAACTTTTGCACAGTATTCCTAACAACTACTGCATGTTTATCACCACTTCTATACACTATTCCTGACAACTACTTATATTTCAGGGTAAAGCATCAGGTAGAATATCTGGGACTGAAGGAGAACATCCGGGTTCGGCGAGCTGGATTTGCTTTCCGCAGAGAGTTCACAAAGTTCCTCAAACGGTCAGTTACCCACCCTGCACCCCCTATGTCGATTTAGATCTCTTTTTAAGAAAGTAATCGCTCATCACAACAAACTGTAGCTTAACCAGTATAGCTAGGATAAACGAAAGAAAAGCCTGCTGAAGAACACAATGTTTTACAGTATTGACTTCGTTCAGAGAAGTCAGCTCACAGGGGGCGACACTGAGCATACTCGGCGTGTTTCAGGTACAACATCCTGACCCCGGAGACGTATCCCATGTGGCGCGGCGACCCCCGGCAGGGAATCACGCATCTGATGAACTCCGTCAACATGGAGCGAGATCAATTCCAGATGGGAAAAACAAAGGTCTTCATAAAGAATCCAGAATCGGTTAGTTAACGTTTCTGGTCTATATAGTAAATGCTTTGATGAATTTTAGACATATTTAATCCTCTTCTTGCTGGATTAGACGCAGAAACTGCTCTCTAGGATATCTCTGGATTGCCTTCAGCATGGAGAGAGTTAAAATCTTTGATTCCAGAGTTTAAAACCACTGATCAATGTTACAATAGCCTGAGTTAATGTTGAACAATGTTTGGTGCCTGTATGTATTTGAGAACTGAGCAGTGATTGACTGACGTACTGTTGTTTCAGCTTTTCCTATTGGAGGAGATGCGAGAGCGGAAGTACGACACATTTGCCAGAACCATCCAGAAAGCCTACCGTAAACACTATGCCGTCAAACAATACCTCAAACTTCGAGAAGAGGGTAAGTGGAGATAACTCTCACAATGAGACTACCATAGAGCATAGTGGTGTATTTTAAGAAAATATATTTGTGTACTATCCATTTGTTGAAATATAAATATGACTTTTTCTTCTTTTTTTTTTAGTATATTTTAGACTAAATGGATGTATAACATTTATCTGCTTTTCAATTCAGCATCCGACATTTTGTTAAACAAAAAAGAGCGGAGAAGATTCAGTCTCAATCGGAACTTTGTCGGCGACTACATCGGCCTCGATGACTCGCCAGAGTTACGTGCCCTTGTTGGCAAGAGAGAACGGATAGAATTTGCTGATCAAGTCAATAAATTTGATAGGAGATTTAAGGTGGGTATTAGCAGTTATCTTTGTGCATATTTTTACTATTAACACATGAATTCTGAATTGCAACTGTGTCAGATTGTTCAGGTTTTTATGATATTTATTTTCTCTATGTTACAGAGTGTAAAGCGAGACTTGCTACTTACGACCAAGTTCCTGTACTTGGTAGGATTAGAAACAGTAAGTTGTGCTTCCTACGCATATGCAGTGAACATAATGATTAATTTAGTCAGTTAATATACTGTCAATATTCAATTCATAGTGTGTGACCACTGCTATTAATAATACTAATAATACTATAATAATAATGTTCATATTTATATTGCACCATATCCATGCTTGAAAGCATTCCCATAGTGCTATATTACACAATTTTGATCTGATGAGATTGGAATGTTTAGTTATGCAGACTATCATCAATATACTCCAAGCTATTTTACAACTTTGAGTATTTGTATTACTCATCACTTGATGTAGTTTCTGGTAGCGTTACTAAGTATCCTATCCATGTTATTTTTCTGTGTTATTTTCCAGTTGAAGATTTTTGTGACATTTTGTACTTGTAGATAAAGAAAGGCCCAGAGAAGGGGAGGAAAATTTTAGTGAAGAAACGAGAGATTGCGATAGAGTCAATCAGTAGTATAGATCTCAGGTGAGAACAGGTGTTTCAGGACAATTGTCCAGTAGAGTTACACACACACTTGGCAAGGTCATCTGCTAGCCGTGCATATTGTATTATGTTAAAGATTTCATTGGCTTCCAACCCAAGCCAAATTAATTTTTATGATTGATACTTTTGTTAAAATGTTCGCAAATTTATCAATGTCATAATATTAGACATCTCTACATAATATCTGTGAAAGGTTTTGTGAAGATTCAACAATAATACAACAGCACAAACATCCCTATTTTTTTTTTATGAAACTGAATGAAGCCATCATAAAATATATGCTAGACTCTCCTTATTTTCTATTGGTGACACATTCACAAATACTAGCTACTACACCTATGTATTCTATGTTCAGTGGTAGCATCGGTATGAGATTTACGACACCTGTCTAGTATCGTACGTGTGTCTGGTTGCCATGGCAATGTGTGATAACGAAGTCGTATTTCCAGCACGCTGCAGGACGACTTCTTCGTGGTGAACGTGCGCGACGACTACAGCAGTCTCCTGGAGTCCGTGTTTAAGACAGAGTTCCTGATGACCTTGACTAAGCGCTACAAGGAGAAGACGGGAGGAGCACTCAACGTTAGGTTTTCAGACAGGTACGTGAAGTAGCAAGACTTTTTTTTTTTTAAATGTTGGTTGTAATTTCCATTATTTTAGTGCTACATTATACTTACATATCAAGTTGTAGTCCAAGAGCCATTTTTGCATTTAAAGCTTTATTTTCATCCATTCATGCAAAATGTCAAATATATTTACACGAATATAGTAATTTCTCATATATCAACATTGTATTAATATTGATGTGAATTTCGTTTGATTTCAATTGAGTTACCATTGTCAATAGATGGAATTGCTTAGTATTTGTCAATCAAGATGCACAAATGGAAATTTCAAAGATAAGGAGTCACCTTTTTGAAAAGTATCAAATCCTAGTTGCACCACAGTATATCTGCTGGATCACGACAGATGTTTACTTGTGTTTCAGTCTGGATTTTCCAGTGAAGAAGGAGGGATGGGGAGGAGGAGGAAATAGATCTATACGATTCCTCCGTGGTCAGGGCAATGAGGCTGTGCTGAAGCCCGCCACCAAAGTGTTGACCGTGACGATAGGACCGGGTCTCCCCAAAGACTCACGTAAGTTTATCCCCCAGTAGATGTAGAAACAGACTGTTTGTTTTCTCAGAAAGTATCACTGTTATCTTGGCCAACTCCAATCCGGCTGCTCGTATGTTTAGGTCCAGGCAGGAAGCAGGCGGTCGGCAGACAGATCCGACGTCCTGTACCCTCCGGACCTCCTGTCACCGGGGTGGCGTCACGACGTGGAGCCACCCCCAACAGACCCGCTCCTAGGGTGCCGTCTGGATCAGCACCCCCACCTCCTTCATCAGTACCTCCATCACGCAACCAGAGTAAGTCACGTCACAGTCTCCAGTCTCACCATCACTCTCAACCACCCCCACCTCCAGTCTCCCCAACCCCCTTATCAGTGCTCATCTCATACAACCAGAGTAAGTCACTTCACAGTCTCCAGTCTCACCATCACTCTCAACCACCCCCACCTCGAGTCTCCCCACCCCCCTTATTCAGTCTCCCCCCACCACTTATCAGACTCTCCCCTATCAGACTCTCATCACAAATGGGTGAAAGATTCCTGCAGCGACGTTAAACTCCATATTCACTCACTCACTCACTCACCCACCCATCAGTCTCCTCCTACACCCCCTTATCAGTCTCACCCCACCCACCTTATCAGTGCCCCTGTCGCATAATCTGAGTAAGTCACTTCACAGTCTCCCCCCACACCTCACCCCTGCCCCCTTCATTTGCAAGGGCTTCTAGTGGAACAAGGAACACTTGCCGTTTCACCTCATTTCGTATTCCATGTAGATTTATCAGTCTGTAGTTGAGAGACGCCAAGTTGACGTCAGCCATCTTGTTGCAGTGCGCCGTCAGACCAGCACAGAGCTACAGCATAAACTGATGAGTCGGAGAATGTCCTCGGACAAGATGCCATCGTTACCTCGTGAGGGAGCCCAGCATCTTGCCAAGAAACTCCAGCAGGCGACCAACAACAACATTGACTTCCTGGCAACACCAGACGCTGGGGTCGCAGGGTAAGTTCAAAAGGTCGTCATGACTCCTAGTGGATTATGTCCCCCTTGTAGCATCCTCTATTTCAAGATTGTGGTAACAAGATTATCTGTTTTTCTGTAATGTTGGGACATAAGTCTGGTCTTAAGTTTTCATCCTGGGATCTGGTATATAAAACCTGCATGACAAATTTTGATTGTTTATATTATTTTATGTTGTAAGTGGTTCTTTCATCGTATTTCATCAAGGGTTGTCTCCATTGCCCTAAGTTTGGTTGGCATCTTGTTCGTACTTTCCACCTTCATCTAACCTTGACATTGTCCTGTAACACTGTAACTTAACACTGTAACATGTTACATCATCGTTTTACTTGAAGGAAGTCCAGAGTATTCAATCGAGAGAATAAGAAAAATGAGTAAGTTGTCTGAATAAGAGGTCTACAGAGATTTGGTGAATTTGGTGTTGTTGCTGTTGTTATTGTATGTTGGTGTGCATGATGTTGTAATAGCTCTTTAGTCAAACACAATAAAACCACTGACATTCATTTAGGAGATAAAGGTCTACTGTTTGGAAATCAGAGGGTATCAATCGTAAATTGATACCGTCTAAATTTGAATTGA
>JAUTBV010106002.1:0-15014 GCA_032361325.1 Lepetodrilus fucensis
GCCAGTGATCGATGATATACATCTTGAAAAACAAACAAAAAGTAACACGACATGCGGGCGTGCAAGGATAAAACGTTTCCTGTCGTCGCTGAAAACAACCCATTGCGGGCGTGCGGACGGGCTTTATTTCTAACACTGAATAAACTCAATAATAGCTTCGCATTATGACTAACCTATATTGTAATGTTTTATATAAAAGTAGATAAAAGAATACAACAAAAAAAGTATGCCTACATCATGATTATGTTTTTCGTCATGGTTATGTTTTGATTACGTATCCGTGTAAACTGCCGGTTCCTGTTTGTTTACGGTGGAAACATATTGCACACATGTTTATCATTCCCAATGATTTATATATAATTATAAAAATAAAAATAAAAGATTATAACCTACATATAGGCTGTAGTTCGATTGTTAGCTTCTATGTCATGTTATCAGTAGGGCCTACTATACATTGGCCTATGCATATATTACTGACATACAGTCGGCTGCATAATGGGTGGCTTTTCCACGGTTCGAATCCAATCTAACGTGAATTAGTGCTTGCGAATGTAACAGCCTTGCTGACGTGTCGGAATATACATTTATTTATAAAATGAACTCGTACAGAGACTTCCCAATGTCAAGGCACTGGTAAACAACGATGTATGCTGAATTTCAATCGGCACAGCAAGGTCGCGGATATAATTTTGACATTTAGAGATCGTGCATAGCGGTGTAACAAAGAAGTATATGGTACACGTTCAAAAAGACATTCTGGCCTGCAAACATCACGTTATGTTTACAAACAAGGGAGTTATAGTACTATTAGCCAACACCCCTATACCCGAAAGAGTTGCTCTTTTGACATTGTACTATGACTACCTTACATTACACGATCGCTATTGTCCAATCATTTCTCTCCTGTTAGTCACGTGGTCTCGTCTTCCAATGTTGTGGGTATACAAGCTCTATATATCTCTATATAAGCATAATGCCCATTGTGCTTGATTATGGCCGATTTATTGGTCGTATCACCGTGGTTTCTGCAATAAATGTCCTCAAGAAAACAATATTTCTATAATGCTATTCCGATGAGAGTAGTGTGATATTCTGAATTGAAGGGTATCATAAATGATGTGTCAGTTATATTGCCATTCAGATAACAGTATTGGCGCAACCTATATCCATGGCCATAACATAAAAAATGTATGCTAGGGTTCGTGTGATAACATATGTGTATTGCTTGTTAGTTTATATGGATATAAAATTATATATGTAATAGAGTTTGAAATTATTGTTATTATTAAAAAGAAAATGGTATAACACCAAAGAGACTTTAAGAGCTGATAGACATTCGAGGATAGTGGGGTTTTTTTTCAAGTTGCACTTGCGATCTTTTATTATTATTTTTATTTTTGTTAAGTTGTTAAATTGGGTTTTAGAGCCGCTCTCAAGATTCGTTCATGTATGCATATGGAATATACACAAGCTATAAAACTAATCCGTTAATGCAATAAACATGACTTACGATGTCTTTCATTTCAAGTGCGTACACTGCGAGTCTGTGACATGCATTGCGTATCCTGTTTCAGGCTATATGATTGACGAGAAGAAGGTTCTAGGTGGAGAGGCTTGCTTATGGTCGGAATACATTGACAACGAAAACATGATGACGACACTGTGGTAAGCTTTTGTGATTATTTTATGGACTGCGACTTCTGTAACCCTCTTCCTGCTGGGAGGCAACCGGAGATGCCCTAAAGAGCAGTGGATGTGCCTAAATCCAACAGGTAGAGGGTTACTTGTACTGCCTTGTATCTTTCTACTAACATTACGACTGATTGACTCAAGTGTGTAGCAGAGACGTACAAAGTCTTGTATACATCGACCAGCCGTCTCTACGGTTTATGTTATAAACTTCCACATGTATTCGTTCTTTTAAATACAAATAGAAATATTTTCATTTGTATTAATTTGAGGTCGCATTTTAGCCTCGTAAACCGTCAGTCGCATTAAACTGGATTCGCATTAATTTCTGGATATACAGTATCTATTTAATTCATCGTTACCTATTGCTACCAGGGGAAATTCCAACTTTGGCATATATACGATTGCAGAGTTTTCTTTGGGGGATAATTATACATTGTTATCTTCAGATTTTGAACTTAGAAATTGTATAAGTTGTATCATAGTGATGGATCTCGAACAATGCGTAATTGATATCAAAGAACGGCTTGTTTTTGCTTTGTTTTGACATTGAGTCAGATAATCTATCCTTTTATTCTTAAAAGAAAAAAAATCTGTAACGTCTGTGGGGACTCTGAAATCTATCAAATCTGACTTGTATCCGCGCAGACTGTCACAATAATGTCTACTGTATAGCCTCCGTACTTCCATCCGGTTCCCGCCCACATGCTACACTTCATCACAAATAGACATGTCGTCCTTTACGATATCAATAGTGAGTGAGTGATTTGGGGTTTTAAGACCTGGATGTACAGTAACTGCCTATACGCAGATACGCAGACGAATACGCAACATTTCCCTGGTCAATTAAATTTTTTAACTAAGACATTAACGTAGGGTATTTACAGTACTGCCGGATCCCGAGTTACGCCCGAGTTACGCCCCCGAATACGCCTTCCACGTTGTATTGTTGCCAATTTATTGGTGTCCCACTGTCCCCCATTCCAACCCAGCCAGCGAGGGCATCATTTCATAATTGTAGCGTATCTACAACGATGTCATATAGACCTTATCGTAAGTAGTCTGTTACGTAATACTGGAGCACGTACAAGATGGCTAACATAGTTCTCGTAGTGGATACGAGAGCTTCGTGGAAGGGAGCCCAGTTCAAACAAAGCGAGATAACAAAACATTTTGAGTACGATTTAATGCTCAAGTTCACAATTTATATGGTGTATTATGAACAAAACGTAGAGTTGAGCATGGAATCCTATACTCAGGAAGGTGTCGTGATCTCGAGTACTGTTCCACGGAACAATCTTAGCGCTGCAAGAATCGTGGCTCCTCCTTAGTCCTAATACGTGCGTATAGCGAGTTATAACCCTCGTAGCGCAGCGACTGTTCGTTGGAAGACCCCACGGTCTCCAACGGTAAAAATGCCGGACTCTCCCACTTCAGTTTCATGGTTCCAGTGCAGGGACCTGCTCTATCCGCCCTCTAAATACCACCAGAATCAGCCTGTTTGAAGCCTCATATCACATTTTAGACTTTATCCGATCGATGGGAATTAAGCAGGAATTACTTTATGTTGAAGGGGAAAAAATGTGAGCGAATGTGAGCGAAATCCATTTGCATTCAATTTGTTTCTTAGTAATTCCTACCAAATCCTTTTGACATGCTTCGTAAATGCCATGAAGGTTGCTGTCAACTCGGACTTGCATTTTATTAAGTGTGTTATCATTTGCCCTTCGCAATGGCTTAGTTTCTACTGGCAAGTAGATTTGATCTAGTTGAAAGACATTATTTATATATTTCCATGGTCGATTTTCATGTGCATGGGCGTATATTTCTTTCGCCAGTGAATAATATGTGTCACTAAACGTGATACATATCTGTCAATCCGCTTGCTGGTGGAACACTAATTTCAGTTTCATTAAGATACATGTTCGAAGCTGAACATAGCCTATCCAAAAATATTTTCTATCTCGGTGTTATGACCAAAACCAGTTTACTCTTAATCTAGATATATCCGTCTCCTGCTCTGTGTTCTCTCAGCCACGGGTCCACCGTGTTTTGGGCAAGCACACGTATAAACGCACACGTATAATAATGCTCTAGTGTCGATAATCCCTCGAAATTGAAGCTTATTTCGTTTGTAAATGTGCTCGACACCACCAAGCCGAAGTTTAGATGGCTCTGCCATAGAATTTCTGGTTGTTTACTGCTTCTCGTCACATCCAATAATAACACCACCTTGTATTCAAAACGGAATAGTTTTTAATTCAGTTAGCTGAGGATTGTCACGTTCCCCAAGAACGTTAAAACCACAGCGAGGTCGACCACAAATAATTGTAATGGCAGTTGTCAGGGTAACTCTCGTAAGTAACACTTGTTTGTTTTTTGTCCTTAATATTTCCTGGTGGTAATGTCAATGTTCACTGGTTACCTTCCTGACGCAATCACAGGATGCTGTACTATAGAAATGCAATTATCATTCTCAAGTGCAGTAAATAATCCATAATTCATTTCGCAAATGCAGTTATTATCCTTGGTTGATTTTGGAAGTACAGTTATAATCCTTGGTTCATCTTGCAAATACAGTTATAATTCTTGGTTCATCTTCTTGCAAGTGCATTTATTATCATTGGTTCATCTTGCAAGTGCAGTTATGATCGTTGGTTCATCTTGCAAATGCAGTCATAATTCTTGGTTCATCTTCGTGCAGGGTGCATTTATTATCATTGATTCATCCTGCAAGTACAGTTATGATCGTTGGTTCATCTTCGAACTGCAGTTATCATCATTGGTTATGCATGTAGTGTTGTCCCGTATGGCTGAATGAACCCCTCTGCGACATACAACAATAACTCACTTATTCACCATAATTATAGTCGATCAACCAGCCCGCAATAAATCAGATTTACTGCGACTTTCTTGCCGTAAACTGACAAGACACCGTTGGTACTTCAATTCAAAGAACCCAAATCAAAATTACAGGTTGTTGTTGCTTTTTAGATGATCATGACTTGCCAAATATGAATAGCAGTGAACGAAATAATGTTGAAATATACCGTACATAATGGAATTAGAAACAATGTGTTATTGACTATTGTAGGCCACGAGCATCTGCCGTTGCCGAGCGACTCTGGAGTGCCAAGGATGTCCGGGATCTTGATTCAGCGGGTGCAAGATTGAGTGAACACCGGTGCAGAATGCTCAAGTAAGTATAGATCTAAATAAGTATACGATAAGTCAAACAATGTACCGGTAGATCTGTATTGTGAGAAAAACAATCCAACTTACCATTGTTTATGTCAATGCTGATCGATACCGCTGTTGCCTTTCCATTTTCATCATAACCAAACCAAAGTCCAAATTATATTACTATGGTAAACAATATACTTTATAATCATATACGATTTGTTCTCAATACCAATATTTTTATTTTACTAATATGATAAGACTTCAGGGCAGGTATTCATAAAAGGGCTTTTAAAGTCAGTTTTTGCTATATATTGATCATCAAAAACTGATGTAAGCCCTTTTTATGAATACGGCCCCTACAATACTTTGAGGAATCAATCAATCATTTTCAATTCAGATTCATACTGCTAATTTCTTCCCCTTTTTTTTTCGTTGCTCTTGCAGATGTTACTTTTACTGGAATTATATATTTTATAATTTTTGATATTTCAGTCGTGGTTTAAGCATTGCTCAAATCAGCGGTCCAGACTACTGCCTGAAACGAGGAATTGGTCGGAGTAGGGACAAGTACCGCACCAACTCCACGTGCACCAGTGGGCGGTGCGTCAAGTCACGTGACCGCGATGGTGCCTTCGTGGAAATGGAGGACATCGACTTCCATCGCCCACGTCGGAGAACGAACGTGCCAGACTGCAATAAGGTGAACTCATATTTCATCAATGCAAATGGATACACTGTACATACCTTTATTTGTTTTTCTGAAATTAGAAAATATTCTTGTCCAATGAAACAATGTACTGTTACTATATCGGAATGTAGGCTACTCTAGATAATGCTAACAGTTATTATGGAAAGGTTTTTGGCCTGTATTTCATGCTGCTTTGAAATTCAATCCATCTATAGCATAATATACAAGTACTCTCGTAGCCATCTCTAATACACGTGGACGTACACGTGCACGTGCACGTACGAGAGCGCTATGGTCGCGTATAGTGGATTCGAGAAACATACCTCAGATCCCCGTTCCATCGTAATGCATGGGAGTTACGACTCTTGTAGAAGCGACGATCCTTCTGTGAAACAACGTGACCCAGAGCTTCCTTAACACTCTACCTGCTGGCATAGACACAGTTACGCCGGAAGTAAATGAAGCGGATTTGCTTGTATTACGTCATTTACGTTGATTGTATTACTTCATTTACATCCGGTGTAAATATACACCCCTTTCGTGAAACGCAGCCGTTGCTTTCAGCATGGAGTGGGTTAACCGATGTCAGCGTGTCTAGTTGTAGGATCACAGTGTATGACCACTTATCATTTCTATCCACAGGTTTCGTCAAGCCAGGGAGGGATGTTGATATTTCTCGGTACAGCCCTAATTATACTTCTAGCTGTTGGAATTGGTGTCAAATCTACGTCGGGAAGATTCGTGCAGCCGAGGATATGCAAAAATAGGACTATTCTTATCTTGTTTGTCAGTGTGCTTCTTATATACATTATGTGCTATACGTCAATCTGGGTGCAGGTCTTTGACTTTTCTGGCACGAATAGTAAACTTCAAAACGACATTCATAGGTAAGCACTGATATGATGCTCATCATCATTGACAAAATGCTTCTTCATAACATCACCACCACCTACCATTGTATCACCACCACTACCATTGACGTGTCTGTCTGTGTGCGCATGAATGGAATGCATTAAGTGGACAAAACCGTCTAAGAATTTCTGAAACGGTGAACGTGCGAATATACTTTTACCATCGACGGATGTGGGATCCAGAATGTCTTCACAGAGCCTGAGCATAATATCTGGAAAGACTAACTACTTCTGGTAATTCTAGTTTTACATAGGTTCATGGGAGTTTACATTGAGACATCGCGAGTGCAAAAGCTTGTTCATCACGTGATAACGTCTTGTGTAACGCGTGACAACACCAGCAATTCTGATTGGATTACACGACGGAGAACCAAGGGAGATAACTACGTTTGTGGCGGGGAAAGGCAACTCTCCATTTTGTGAACAACGCCTTTGGATACGACCCTATTTATGCTATGATTGCATTCTTAGTTATGTGATAGTGTGTTCACGTTATTGTACATAGTGCGCGTGCGTAAAAACGTGTGTGTGTGTGTGTGTGTGTGTGTGTGTGTGTGTGTGTGCGTGCGTGCGTGCGTGTGTGTGTGAAAAATAATTTGAATTTGAATGGGGATACATGTATGCATAAGTATTGTCAGTAGGCCTACGGCGGGTCAACTCTGAACATCCTTCATCAATTATATATATTTGGAATGCACAAGTCATGTTTTATTGTCTGCAAGCTCATGTGTGGCATTCTTTTCAAATCTAACTTTCTGTCAATCACAAATCTGTCCTAAATATGCTTACTTACATGGAAAACTTAAACCGGAACTGTTGTGTGTGTGTGTGTGTGTGTGTGTGTGTACGCGCGCGCGCGTGTGTGTGTGTGTGTGTGTGAGTGAGTGGACGTTATTGTTGCCTGCATAATGGGTACAGCTGGGGTGTGTTCAGTCTGCACTACGAAGACGTTCAGTGAGCATGTGTAGTATTATGTAGTACTATTTTTCGGAAAACTACGGGTTTGGGCCCCGTAATGTTTTGTAGGTAAATGTAGGAACATTCAAAGTATAAAACGAATGGACTGGACGCATGCGCAAACCGATTTATATTATTTTCCTATTGACCTGTTCAGCCCATCCACCACTACTTTGTAGAAAAGTAGCGTATTATAGTGCAGCCTGAACGAGCCCCAGTTCAGCGACGGTCCAAGGGAGGTAACTCCATAAATACAAGCGTGAGAATCTCCAAATCGAACAGCCATTTACGATGTAAGGGGATTCATATGTAGTTGCCAGCAATTAGTATTATATTGTTGGTTAAATTTAAAAACAAACATGAATGATCAAAAGGAGAAGTCGGGAGAAAAAAAAAAAGGCTAATCTATGCAAACTAATTTTATTTGTGATTATGAGAGAGGGTATTATATTTAATGTCGTTTATAGCAATACCATCACAGTAGATTGTCTGGTTTTTCCCCCCCAGTACATCAGTACATATGACTTTCTTAATTATGTTGTATTTTACTATACGAAGTCGACAAAATCCAAAGTCTTTACACACACACTGCTTGTATTTGTGATTTTTTTATACTATTATTTCGCACACTTTTTGAATCTTTTCAATGTGCGGCCATGTATTAATTTAACAAAGGATATAGGCCTACATAAGTTAATATTATGTCATCTGTTGTATTTTTGTTAATTCCGTGATAACGAGTACATTTTAGATCCTTCCAGTCCGTGATATAGACCCTCCCCATGAGATCTCATTGCTCGTACTCTTGTTTCCATGGCGACCGTGTCGGACTGTCGAAACCACGGGTCAATATACTTATGTACTAGTATTTGTTCTTAGCCATGACGTAAGGTTCTGTTTGAAGTCATAATACTATTTATTTATAGACACTGTTATTGATGAATGCTTCATCCCTTATACGGTCAGTTGCTCTAACACTGTCTTTACGAATCTGCTATGATTCTCCAATCTGCTTTGCTGCTAGTCAATGAATACATAATATCGTGGAACGTCTATGTTCACTTATGAACAACACTTAATTTTGTAAGATTTTTTAATTAACTTTTTTTTAAAAACAAAATCCTATATTTCTTTTACGTTTTAATTCGACATCTATTAAGTCCAAATTGTACGTTTTAACATTAATAGTCCGTTCTGTTGTTGAAAGGCCTGTCGGCTGATTACAAATCTATGCTAGGAATTAGAACTGAATACAATTTTGGTTAAAGTTAAATAAGTCTTGTCTATTTTGAATCAACTTCAAGTGTAGTTGTTGCTGTCTATTGCTGAAACACTTGTCTGAATTGAGATATAAAAATATGAGAGAAAGGGGGTTCGTTGTTTTGACAATTAGTATGTATATCTATTTTTAAATTTTACTCCCCAGCCGTTAATGTGGCAGTGGTATGTTAAAATGAATTCCAAATGTTCACGCATTTGGGAAGAGGTCAATGAATCATTGTAATTGATACTTTGCAAGCATTTTCTAATCGCGTAGCCGTCATAACATCTAGTTTGAAATATGTCAGTGCTCAATAATTGGCAACTTTTCATTTATATACTTTCAACATTAGTCATTATGCTTTAATTTAGTTTCATGTCGGCAACTGATTTACAAATAGTGAACACTTTTTCTAATGAAATATGTTTGGGTTTTTTGTAAACTGATTTCCTAGTATATACTTTAACTTTAAAACTATTCACGAAATATGTGTATGACACTAACATGAATTTGATTTTTAAAGCATGTGATTATTTTTTAATATACTAAAAACTACTGAATTGATATACATTTAGAAACGACAGTATACATATATGGCTAAAACACCATTTGTCAACTCTACTTTCATTCATTATAGAAGTAATTATTACTTTCATAATCGTTATGACAGAATGTACTAAGCATGTTCTATTATAATATAGCCCTGTGTGTGTCTGTATATATAATACACTTTCGCTTAAGGTATCGTAGTATTTTTGTTTTAAAATTATCAAGTTATTTGACTCACGGTCTTGGTCTGTAGCTTGCAGTCATGCTATCACATGTGTCAGTGCTTCTAAAACCATGTCCTACTGACTGATATGTCTATCACCAATACCAATGTTACGCTACTTAATGCTTGACATGATATTTTATATATAGTTTTGCTCTACAAAATTCCCAAACCAATGTGTGAGCATACAGTTGGGGAATTCGCTTGGTTTCACAGCGATGTTAAATACACTGAATTCATCTTGCATAAATTGTTTGTTTATACATGTTTTAAATTATGAATAAAATGTCTCAAATATGTATTGTGTCACAAATTTGCTTTTATCTCAGAATGATGACGATATGCTCTTCGACGGTTATCGCTGTTAGCGGTTATCGACATTAAACATAATTATAGAGTTGATCTACTTACTATCCTTGGTCTGTCAGTACCAGCCGGTGCTCGCAGGTTTGTTGTCACATTTAAGCGTTATGAATGTTGCGGGTTTCCTCCTGCTCTAAACTGACAAGTCGTGATGTAAGTGAAATAATCTTGAAAGTGACTCTAAACAAACTTACTATTAGAATGTTGGTTTATATTTTTAGCTAACACAATAATAACTATTTAGTTTGCCTGCACAAGGATATGTTTTATACATTTACTTACTAGTATACCGCCTTCCCCACCGGTTACTATATTAATTCTGTGACACCGTTCCAATATTATTTATATATTAGCCAATCAGAAACTTTACGATGAACACACACCTATAAATGCTTCTTTGCATTACAGTATTTGCGCTTCGTGGAATTGTATTTGGTATCATGGCACAATGAATGATAATAAACTGGACATTCATTCCTTAAATGGTGTGTGAAGTAATATAAACAATGCGCTTCAAACTAAATTTCACCCAAAAATAAACAATAATAAAAATATATATAAAATGATAGTTGTTCCAACAGGTGGATGGAAACATTCGTAAAATATTCTAAAATTTACATTCGGTCGTGGCTAAAAATATAGCTGAGCAATTGAAGCGTTGAAGACCCACACTGAAGTTATCCAGCACATGGTGTGCTCACAGACACATTGATGTACAGGCAATGTGCTTTATTACATAATAGAATACATGTTATATTCAGCCGTGCCCCGATATTAGGAAACTTCTTGGAGTATGAGTGAGTTCATGCTCAACTCAAAGTTTTGATCACATATATTCCCACATAAAATTTGAGCTTCAGCATTAAATCTTGCTCCAAATGTTTCCTAATCTCGGGGCCGGTTATGCATGCGTAGTGCATATTATTATCCGCAGTGTTCACATACGGGTACTTCTGTAGGTATACTTTGACCAGTGTACGTTGATTTAGAATATGTAGAATGAACTCCCCATTACAATGCTCTGTGACGGGGTGTCTAAGTGAGGCTATATAGAACTACTTCTGATTCATCTGAAGAGTCTGCCAGAGATGATGAAGGTACCGGTATTGTAGACAACCATTGCGATTTGGACATTGTAGGCAAGTCCATGGATGGCTGTTGTTTAAGTATTGGGAATCTTATGAACGCACGAAGTTCTAAATGTGTGTGGCTGTGTAAGAGATAATAACCGATTCAGACGTTGTCTTGCATGATCATGGATTTGAGGAGACATGATGATATTCCCGTATTTTCACATGAAGGTAATTATGTGCGTCAATCAAATATCTCGGCAATTTGATCATGCCCTCCACAATGTTAATATCAGCTCACTGCTGCTATCCATCAAGCACACAGCATAACGATTAATACTAGCACATGCTCACTACACCTCCATGTGTTGAGCTATCGCAGTATTGTGAGCATGTTGTGAGCATGTTTCCCTACTTATGTTTATTATCAGCACATGCTCACTGAAGCCATCCGTCGATCTCTTAGAACTTTGATCATGTCTCTCTCACGTTTGATATCTGATTGAATCTTTACCATATTCTGTTGGTGTTTCTTCTCTAACCACATATCATATGCTTCGGTTGAGCTGCCATTGGTTTTAACTTTAACTTTACTTCCGTTTTCCTTTTCCCTGCCCATCTTGCCTGTTCTCTGCTCTTCTTTCTTCTTTAGCCAGATGTCGTGAGGTACACACGAGCTATTACGAACGTCCTTCCGCTGTTTCAGTTCTACTTCCGGTCGGTCTCCGCGTAACGGAACTGCTTGCTTCTCCGTCCGTTCTGTCCATTGCGCATACGAGAGTTGACGAGACGTCCGCCGTTTCAGCTTCTCGTCTTCAATTTTCTCCAGCTCGACCATATCTGCGCGAAGGATTTGCTTCATTAGGTGTTTCCTGTCTTCGTTGTGTTCCATCCATTCCTCGTACGATATAGCTCTAGCTAGGAGGCTCTGCCGTTTCTGTTCCAATCTCTTCTTGGCGGTCTCGACGTCTTTCGTGTCGCCATGGCCGTCATTTTTATGCTGTGACCGCCATTTTCTATAAGCGGTCATATACTCGTTAGGGTCTTTTATAGGATCTGCGTGGTCTAAAAGATGGGGAGGTTTTCTCCGGTATAAATCAGCCACTGAAACGGTCTGTGGACGAGTTAGCTGCCTTTCTCTTTGAGCCTTTAGCCATTCTTCAAAGGCGCGAGAGTTAGCTCCTTCGCTGTCGCTATCGGCGCTCTCTTCAGAGTCGGATTCCCGATTTCCACTTTTCGCTTGGATTCGTTTCCGGTGTAGCCAATGGTCGAACGTCTCTCGCTTCTTCTTCGGGTCCTCGTCTCTGTATTTCTTCTTGGTTTCCGCGATTTGTATCCGTCGTTTCATTGTTCTCCACGACTCATTCTTGCGATGTCGAGAAACCAGAAGTCGAGCCCTGCAACGTAAAGAAATAACATTTACAGTCCAGTATTCATACATACACAGTAGCACACTGTTCTCGACAGAGTGCTATAACAAGGAGGTGAACACAATTATGAGATCAGGGCCCAAGATTACGAAACTTTTCTGAGTACGATTCCATGCTCAACTCAGAGTTTTGTTCATAACACGTCATGTAAATGTTGAGCTTGAGTATGAAATCGTACTCAGAAAGACATGACGTTTTATGAGAGAAAAAAAGCATGGAATCGTACTCAGAAAGGTTTCGTAATCTCGAGGTCAAGGGGCCTATTTTCGAAACGTTGTTTACGAACTTCTTAACCCAAGAGCAGTTCTTAACGATTCTTATAGTACGGCTGCCAACTGTTCTTAGGCTAAGAAGTTTGTAAGAACGTTTCGAGAATATATTTCCTAATCTCTGGGACAGATCTAATCCCTGTGCACAGAACCAAATTGTGGATTCCTATCGACACCATTAGGCTTGCTGGTACTTATTACATTGTTTGGGCGGTATGCGATATTCAACCTAAGGTATTTGATACTTATCCTTTAGACAGTAGATGTACGCCTATACCTTGGTCTTTTGACTGATGCCTTGTCGCTGGTTCCAGGCCTCCTGCTTGTTGTGTCTTCAGCAGGTTTCGCTTGCATCTCTGGCGCACTTTCAACGCTGCGGGCATCTGAATTATTCCCACTGGAAGCGTCTCCAAATCCTGGAGCCGAGGTTACAGAGAAATGGCTACTGTACTCGCTCTGAGGCCGAGATGGATTTGGAATACGTATCACGTGCCTTGGAGAATCTCTGCTCGTTGACTTCCTGGAAGGAAGCGTGGTCCAGTTATCTCCCCTGTTTTTGAGAATCGACGTCTGTTGAGGAGGTGTGGCTACTTTATTGGGAGAATGTTTATTAGGGGTTCTCGGAGTGGTCTCGTCCCATGTTACAGCGTGTCTAGAGTTCGCTGTGCTTATCCTTGGGATGACCCCACTCCCCCTGCTAGAAAGACCCACCCGGTTCCTTGGGGTTGCACCGCGGGATCCAGTGTTGTCGGTATCCCACATGAAATACTGGTATGACGTCACTTCCTGTTTATCACTCTCAACGAGAAAAGGTAAGGATTTAGCACCAACTGACGCCGGCGTGTAGCGTTTCACCGTCCTAGAATTACTTCCGGTGCTTGATCTGGGTGTTTCAGAACCCGGAGGACTAGGATTTAAAGCTGCGACGTGTTTTCTATCGCCGCCTCCGTTCAGAGTAATGTATCCATTGGCAGGAGTTGACCCCTGGAGTTTTATTATCCTCAACTTTCGAACACATTGTTTTGAGAAACATTTCCTTGCTACCAACTCCACGGAATCTCCCACGACGTCCTTGACCTCTGTGGAGCCGCCATGTTGGATGAGAAGGTCCATAACTCTGTCATGGTCACGAGAGACAGCCGCGTGAAGAGGCGTCCTGTCGAAGGGAGTTCTGGCATTCACGTTCACATCTGTAAAGTAAACAAGTAATGACAATTAAAGGAAGGTTGTTCGTGGGAGGCATAGATGTGTTGCTTGCCAATTAATCTGATAAATTATTCATATTTAAAATAATACTAATATTAGGATTATCATTACAGGTAGTGTTTTCTGAAAGTTGACTCCTCTAGTACCGCAAACGAAATGTCCCTGGAGAATAATGTAGAAATGGAAGTGAAAGGATGGTGGTGAATGGTTATATCGTTTCTAAATTAATGAAAAAGCAACATTGAAGTTATTATTTTTTTTAGGATTAAATATTGTTTTCTGCAGATCATCTGGGAACATCAAGTGAAATACCTTTGTATTTGAATAATAATGTAATATATGAACAAGAATACTTGCATCATTAAACAAAGTTAATATCATCCGTGTACTTATACATATTGGTTTTATTATCACAAGACGACCAATACACATACCCAATGATAGCAGCATCTGACAGACTTTCACATGGCCATAGTAACTGGCAACAAACAGACTGACACAACCTCTCTCCGTCGTAATATCCCTGAATTTATCCTCTTCCTCCTGGGACACAAACTTCTGGTTCTGGTAATGCACCGCCCCGTGATTGACGACGTATTCCCCGTCTCCAGACAGGAGTGCTTTGTACAGCTTCACCCAGCTGTCGTGCAGCTGTATCCTGATGATGAACCCATCCCACACGTTCTTTTCCAGCACCAGCTGGTGCTCCTCGTGCAAGGCAGTGTCGTCTGCGGACACCAGACGGTAGATCTGCGCGGGAATCCCCGCCATCAGTTCCAGACGACATCTCACTTCTCGTATAGTCACACCGGAAGTCAGATTTCGTAAGGAGCAGACGTCTTCCGTCGGGAGGATCACAAACAGAGTGAAGTTTAGAAGTCCGTTGCGTCTGCCGTTTTCCTGACGTCTGGATAACATCGTTGCTGGTTGATTAGAAAGTTTCTTTGTGGTTCTTCATGTTGTCGTCGTGGATCTCTGAAGCAGAAAGGGAGTTGATAATAATTGCACAGATATTGTTGTAACCCCTATTTGAGTAAATGCATGACCTGTTTTACCATGGATACCATTGGAATTCATCAGATTGTGGCATTGGAAAGGTGTACCCTTAGTGGTGGAAATATATATACTAGTATGCCTTTATAGGTAATACTCTACCAATGCATTGGAACTAGTTGCACACAGTCGAACGTACATAGGATTGAGCCCCGAAAATGT
>JAUTBV010106013.1:1214-15012 GCA_032361325.1 Lepetodrilus fucensis
ACACCTGTAGTGTGCTACCGCATTACTCTAATAATGTGTGTTTATCAATGGTGTGAAAGTACACTAACACCTGTAGTGTGCTACCGCATTACTCTAATAATGTGTGTTTATCAATGGTGTGAAAGTACACTAACACCTGTAGTTTGCATAAAGTCTTTGTTAAAACCACTTTGAAGTGTTCTGGTGGTTGTGATTAGCAATTTAATATTATTGTACGATACTAAAATATGCTTTTACCTTTGACACACGTGCATAATCGAAACTCCGAACTGGCTTACCAGTATGAGTGAGTGAGTGAGTGAGAATGAGTATGTATGAGTGAGCGAGTGAGAGAGAAGCACTTCATGAAAGGATTGAGAAAAGAATCTGACGACGTGAGCAACAGCGGGAAAATCCCGTTGTCTTGCCACCCATGGTTTAAAGTTGCTTTCTAGAATCTTTCACTAATATGCTAATGTTCCGCATATCCACAGAAATCTGCCAATTTATTTGTCCAGGGTTCGATGTATTTGTACTGGACATTTGTCTGATGTCGGATCTAATGGTATGGACTATTACTAGTCTTCCCATGGTTACAAAGAAGACCAAAGTCAATGAACATGTACAATTTTATTTTTTGGACAGAGAAGGATAAAAAAACATTAAGTAACAGTCAATGTTCTGTCCATGGATATTTCAGTCAAACATATTTCCCCAAAAATATGTACATTTTATTTGTTTACACAAGTATATTGGGGCAACAAGCTACATTTTCTGTATGTCCCACTCGTTTTCAATACATTTTTTTTATCTTGTGATAAAAAAAATACAAAAATATGAAAGTATTGAAAACTGTGGGACCTGCAGAAAATGTGGCTTGTTGCCCAATATACTTGTGTGGACAAATCACATTTAATTTAACTGTTTTAGTGCTGAGGACAAACTCGTATGCTCAATGTGATTTGGTTGTCCATATAATACTCCAGCAGAAAAAAAAAAGAGTTAATTTGTTTAGAATACAAAACTACAACTTGTACATACTCCAATATCAGGGAGTACTTTAAAACGTACTCGCCGGAATAATCATACAGTAGTTAACAAAACATGAAATTTCTACTAGTCAATAGGAGAAATGCTGCTGGGCGATTGTCTACAAAACTACATAAACAACAATTTCATATCTTGATACATTTCATACGAATAGATGTGTACATTATTCACTTTAACTACAATTTGAAATAAATTACTTTATACAAACAAAGATAGATAATAATAATACATGTACAGCTTGATAAATATGTACCGTTATTTCCTGTGTATAATGCGCACTTTTTAACCTCCAAAACTGACCTTTCCTGCGGGGATCCATACTATATACGAGGAATACAAAATTCTATAAAAAAAATATCAAGACTCAAAACGACGTGTCTGCCATTTTAAGTCAAAACGAGCATAAATTTAAATGCGTATAATTACTATTTAATAGTAATTATACCAAAAGGTAACAAATAGCCTCTATAGAAGTTAAATTATAGTTGATAATACAGTACATAATTATTTTGGAATGACTGTCTTTTGTTACAGATTTAGAAAAATTGGAATATTTCTACCACAACAGGAACAGCAAAAGCAAAGTAGTAAAAGGATTGTACGCACATGAGTAAACCAATTTACTATGAACCCGTTCAGCGAACTACTACTTTCAGAACAAAAAAGTAGTGCATTGTGTAGTTGTGTAGCCTGGCCGTGAGATTACTAAACATTTCTGAGTACGATTTCATTCTCAACTCAGAATTTTGTTCACGTAATCTCTGAGATTACTAAACATTTCTGAGTACGATATAATTCTCAAATAAGTTACCGATTCAATTAGTGCTTTAGATTGCAGCAGGAATATTTCACCCATACGCGACAAATATTTTGTTCACAAATCTCAATATAAAATTTGAATGAGAGCATGAAATTGTACTTAAAATGTTTCATGCGCTTAGGGCCTGAACATTCTAGCTATTGTTTAATGACAAGGCCATTATTAGCATGACTAGCCTGTGATTTGCATGGACAATGTGTAGCATGTGCAGATCATAACTTCCTGTATATACTGCAATCAATGGGAAATATGCATAACTAAGGCAAGAGGGCTGACCTGGGAAGCCCTTTGACCCTGTTGACCTAAAAACGCGGTCGCTTTGCCCAATTTCTATATTCTGAGTGTGCTCGCTTTGCCACTTATGAGATATTGACATGCAACCGTCTGCAATATAGCTTATATTCCAAATATTGGGCAAATCGGGTGTGTTTTTCAGGTCAACAGGGTCAAAGGGCTTGCTGGGTCAGCTAAGGACTGTCCTAATGTTGTAGCCAACTGGAAGGATTGAAATTAAAATTTCCAAAAAGAAATCTTTTTCAAATATAGATATACCGGTAAATTCATGTCTAAAGACAAGTATTGAAAAATGATGGAACTTTGAGACAACAGTAATGTCAAGAATTAATTTTTAAAGATGGACAGAAAATAACTACTGTATTTGAAATGAACACCGAAAATTCCTCCATTTTCGTCACATAAAGTATGGTAACAAACTTGTAGTTTGATCTACTTTTATACAAAAACTTTGAATCGGCATCTCATTATTTTTCTATATTGCAATATCAGTGCTGTCTGAATTTAATTTCATTTAAAATGTTAAATATATTTATTTAATCTGAAAATGACATTTCAGATTATGATGGATGATCACAAACAAAACAACAGATAAATCCAACAAATCAATCATTTCAGCCACTAGTGGCGAAAACCAAGTAAACAAATGAACTACGAATAACATGAGGTCAAATGAAACATGACACAAGTAATTTCTAATTTTAACGGATCAAGGAGACACTTATTGGAATTTATAGTATTTAATACTGAGCATAGTTCCACAAGTGTCTCTTTAATTCCTCCTATTAACCCTCTCCCTGCTGGATTAGGCAGTCACTGCTCTTTAGGCAACTCCAGTTGTCTTCAGCATGGAGAAGGTTAATAAAGCTGTCCGTGGACCTTTATATATTGGCCCCATATCAGCCCAGGATTGATAACAAAAAAGTAGTTCTACTATTTCCAGGCCCTAACTAAGCATTCATATACCAGTAAGCTGACCGGAGGCCTGTTCAGGAGGGCGCGAACCCGCGAGTACACGCGTGAAATCGCTTTAGCAACATTCATATGTGACGTCACGCGACAACTCACGTAAACTCGCCCTTCTGAACAGGCCTCTGGCGCAGCATCTCAATATTATGCTGCGACTGTGTGCCACACCACATTCTACAATAAATAAGGAATGGCACAAATTATTTCAATAATCATATGGCATGATGTGACCTCAATAATCTATCCACAAAATTATTGGAATGACGAGGCAATGGAAAATAGCAAATTTCCCTGTGACCATGTGGTGTTGCCTGCATTAGTAGAATGAGCGAGTGAATATGGAGTTTAATGAGTTTCACCCATTTGCGATGATACATTATTAGAGATATTTAATGACCAAAAGTTATATTTAAGTATATTTGTAATAACCCTGTGGAATAGTTATAATGGCAACAACAACAACAACAAAAATTAAATAATCAGTGGATAAATATTGAAACATTCCAAATTGCATATTAATAGTTCTGCATAAAGAAATCATCCATCAGCAGACTGAGAGTATTTGACCAGAGACGTCCGGCTACAAACAAATCAGATGTAAAAAAAACAATTAAACATGACATGACTATTACCGGGCATTATTAAATTCACGATCAAACTCCAATCCATGCTTTGGAATAAATACTGTCCGATATTCAACCTTTCCTGTCACTGGTCTTTTGCCGTTTTTAACGCGACGGCAGAGAAAGTTCCAAGTGGCTATTCATGGGGAGAACTCGCGCATTGTCCAATGGAATGGTTCACTGCAAAATGATGAATGAATGGTCCCAATCAGATCGGTCCACTGTCAAACAATGAATGATCCAAGCAGACCAGACGCTTGTCGCACGATGAATGGTTCCTGGATTAGTCCGATGAATGGTACTTGGACAGTCCGTTGTCATATGTTGAACTTACACTATGGGCTTTTAAAAGTGTATGTGTCATGGTGCATAAAAATCTGCATATCTGTTTTCTAATCGTACAAATGATCGTTAAAATTTATTGCAGTGGACCAAAATAATGAAAGACTGATGGTGTTGAGATGAATTCAAACTTTCTTCAAAAAATATTATTTTGACAACCAAACTGAATTCCAATAAACTTATCCATTGTCACTTGAACGATGATTAGGTCAATTGACTTGTCCAAATCATTGACTTCCAATCGTGATTAGTTTCCACTACGCTATATCAAGTGTTGTATTAGTACTGAGTGAGTGAATATGGGGTTTAACATTGCTGCGGGAGTTTAATGTCGCTGCGGGAATCTTTCACCCATTTGCGACGATATAAGTACTGACAAACTAACAGTGGCAAGGTCATCTTTGCAAGAGGTCAAAGGTTATAACATAACTATTTTTTCCTGACTATATGATATATCTTCCAGATTTGTTTTACTATAGTTTGGCATGAAATGCATTGACACCCCTATTTCATGGATTGACAAACAAAAAAGCTTCCAATTACTGTTTTGGACGTCACAACTTTGCATAAAATAATACTTACTCAAAATATTTTATGATGTTTATATTATATAAACAGATTTTTTTTGGTTAGGGCAAACAAAATAAGAAATCAAAGTTTTTTGTTTTTCATTCCATAAAATATTTATCGAAATAATCTACAAAATAGGGGTGTCAATGTATTTCATGCCAAACTATAATCTAGAAATATATTAATTTCCTAATTAATTAAACCAACCAACTTTCTGGCGATCGTCACACGTGTAATCGTGACATCACATCTCTTGCAGATTCCTCTCAGCATTTTGACTTGCCGGACAGACCCGCGGATAGTCTTAAAACATTTATTTAGAAGAGGCTCTTTTTCGAATTACACTTTTTTGGCATTGGCGATACAGCATTACATAATAAATTGTGTGGTTTTGTTTCTCTCATATTATATCTATCCCTAGTTATTAACAGTATGTAGAAAAATATACATCTTATTTAAGAAAGATAAATATTGCGTCCAAAGATGATCTTGCCACTTGTGATATTAGCCAATCAGATGATTTCTTTCATAACACCCTGTTTGCGTGTTTGATTTGCCTTATAGACTGTTACCAGTACATAGTCAAGTGCAAAAGCATAATACTTTTGTGAGTGACTGATTGATGGTAAAAAATTTACACATATGAACTAGTCCATTATGGACTGGCCCACCATAGATGACAGATTTTTCCAGGTAGATGACGACTGCTCGCCATTTAGTCCTGAATTTTGCTATCTTGAATCTCACGAGTGGCAGGAATGTACACTTTGAATGCAAAGTTAGTCTTTGGAAATGATCCCTGGAAAGAAAGAAAAAAAGAAACATATTAAATTTAATTCTCTGATTAAAAAGCCTCAACAATGTTCCCATGTATGTGCTTCTTATACATTAATGACAAACTGGTATATACTTCAGGAATTCATTAATTGGACTTCTACAATTAACAGTAGATACAAAAAATATCTAGCATTAACCCTCTACTTGCTGGATTAAACACAAACACGGCTCTTTAGGGCATCTCCGGTTGGCTTCAGCATGGAGAGGATTAATGTTGTATTACAATGTCAGATACCAACCACAAATAACTGTGACACTATAAAACGACGATAATGTACACATGCGTGATACCGAATACAAACTTCTCACACAGTGCACAGACAAAAATAACTCACCGGCTTGACTGCATTGATATAAATTAAATTTGTTTTAATTGGAGTTTAGGGCCACTTTCAAGATTCTTTCACTTGTAGCATGGCTTGTGAGTTTAGGCAGTAAGAAAGCCACAACATCTGTAGCGCTGAATGTTACAGTAAACATGCAAACACCGGCTGGTACTGACAAGACCAAGGATGATAACTGTATTGCCACGGCACAGACAGCATAACCTATCATGATCGTGTCAGAAAGGTAACTTTTGCGAAGATTGATGAGGGCTGTGACATTATGATGAAGAGAATTGGGTTCGGTGCTGAAGGAATGAATGAGTTGTGCTGAAGGAAGTTGTGCTGGGATGCTGAACGGGTTGGGCTAGGTGATGAAGGGAATGAGTGTTGTGGGAAGATGCTGAAGAAAATTGTGGGAAGATGCTGAAGGGGTTTGGTCAGATGCTGAAGTAACGAGGTGTGGGATTAGGCTGTAAACAAGATTTTAAAAATAATGGTTTTGCAGGAAAGAAGAAAGTATGATTACATAATGGAGCACCTACTAAAAAATAAAATAACCAAAACACCATCTTAACTGGAATCAGAGTAATTCTTAAAATCCCAACAACAAAGAGAAACAGTCAATACCAGATGACACAAAAATCATTGCGAATATACAAATCATTTCAATTTTTTTTTGGAGTTTTGTATCCTTGGCAAGTGATGATATGATAATACAACTATGGTATTGTGACCCTTCTGTCACCTTGTCACCTCACGAATCAGAAGAGCTCTCCAAATTTGAGGACAACAAGTCGACCTTGAACAACACTGACCGGGGTGAGCGACTGTCAAGCATGGGGGATGGCCACACTCTATAACATCACGGGGAAAGCAGGTTCTAGTACAGTAATTACCTATGAGCCATATCATATGCACGCCCGGCCTTGAATCGCAGACAGCCGTAATTAAACACGTCATTTCATATTAAAAAAAAGATTAAAAAAAGTTAACGACTTGTGCAAGCTGATTGTAATATCAATGCTACTACTGATATATGATAGTCACAGAAAGTAAATGTGTAATAAATCTTTGTCGACTTTGATGTCGACATTTCTTTTATGGTGTAAATTATCTAGGATAATAACTACACACAATCTGATAAATGTGTATGATATACATATAATATGGAATAGCTAGGTATGATAATAACATGACTATAAGTGGGCTAGGCCATAAATAGAGGCATACAATCTTATATTTAACCCTCTCCATGACAAAGGCAACCATAGATGCTCTAAAGAGTTGTATGTGTGCCTAATCCAGCAGAGAGTGTGTTCATCAAACCTAAAGAACTGTTCATCCTACACTATACAGTGATTTATATATTACATATGACCAATAATAAAAATGGACATAGGTAAAATCACCTACTATATTTGACGTATTAAACGTCCTGCTGCAATAAACGCACCCCCCTTAAACTATTAAAATTAATACCAATATTTCATACCTAATAAATTCCGCCATTTGCATTTATTTTTCAATGGATTAAATACCTCCCTTTGGGAAGTTCTTTCTAAAGACTGTACTGTTTGTGGGTCCAGGAAGCTTTTCTGATATAAATATTGTTTAATAAACGACCACCCTCCCCTGTCGAGTACATGTACTTCCAAAAGTAGTCCGGGTATTTCAACCAATGGGAACGCTAGAACACAATATATACAGGTAGTACGTACGAGTTTTGTTCATCAGTTTGAAACAGCACGGTGGGGTAATACTAATAAACAGGATGGTATTGCATAACTGATATAAAATAAGGCAGTGAATCATCGGAAAAACTTATATCGAAATATTATAAATAGATATTGTGTAAATGTCCAATTTAAAATCACATTTCCTGTATCTCGAGGCTTTCAGTAATACTCAACAGTTTACAGCGAGCATGTTATATTTTATTTGCTATCGATTAAATCAGTCTGGAGTGGCTCCTAAATTCCTAAATGATTCACGGTATGACGTTGAATATGAATATGAATATGATCCGTCCGTTCAAACGTTTGCAATTAATATTTTATAATTAATAATGGTATTATGAACAGCATTGGCAGCAGTTATTTTAGAATATATTAGCGAAAATTTTATTAAATCATTTATTTTACAAACCCTCTATTTTGTGCCACAATTTTATTTATTTATTTGAAACAAATCAATTATGGATGCCCAAAAAATATTTACAATTTATTTAAATTTATATAAGTTGCCCTTTCTCTTGCTGAACTGGGTAAGCACAAACACATCTCCAGGCCTCTAGGAAGGAGAAAATAAAATTGTCACCTTACACGTATCGGAGATCTTAGGCAGGTTATTCACAATGACAGCTGTGGCCGTGGCACATATCCACAAGCCCAGGTGAGCTAACCAATGATATCATTATGGAGTTTAATGCCACAGCGGGAATCTAACCCATTTGCGACGACGAGCCATAACCAATCAGACAGGCAACAACCAAAACATTAAATATAGAGACCATCTATTCCTGGTCCGACAATAGCGAGACTGCTGAACCAGAAATACTCACGCCGACCAGAACAGAAATACTCACGCCGACCAGAACAGAAATACCGACGTCGACCAGAACAGAAATACCGACGTCGACCAGAAATACACTGGAGCATTTGTCAAAGGTGACGACAGGGAAATGGAAGTAAATCAAGAATTCCTTCTGTGTATATGAAAATGGACGACGGTGCAAAATCAATACGTCCGACGATGCCATGAAAAACCTACTGCGAGTAGCACCAAAATATTCCACAGTTAATACTGCCGTAGATATTTATATACTGAGAATCCGTATAAATGGAAGTCTAAAGTGGCAAATTAGATTGACAAGAAATATTCCGAGAGAAGCTGGCTTTGACCATACATGGCCAGTGATAATAATCCCATCAGGTGTATTTCTATTTGTGTGTGAGTAATCATGATAGGCCCTTATTGATTTGTTGAAGGCCTTTGAAGAGTTACCCCAGGCCCTTGAATAGGCCTTTGTAGAGGTCCTTATATATTACACCTAAAAGCCCTTACTAATAGACCCATGATGTTAATCACAATGTCATTTCAAGCCCTTGGATCCACAATATGGATCCACAATACACCCTTGGTGTCACCGTAAGCCCTCGGAGCCACTGTAAGCCCTCAGAGCCACTGTAAGCCCTTGGAGCTACCATAGGCCTTTGGAGCTAGCTACCATAGGCCCTTGGAGCCACGATAAGCCCTTGGAGCCACAATAAGCCATTGGAGCCGCAATAAGCCCTTGGAGACACCATACGCCCTATCAATAATAAGCTGGTGCTGCACAATTTACCAATCAGACGACATCTAATGCCCGTAATGTCCCGTCCCTCTCCTAGTGCTCATCATCAGCCGGGCATTACGGGTCCATGAAATTGTTAACGAGGTAGCCAACTGTCAAAATAGGATGTCAACGTCCCAAGGACATACTTGTTACCACGATCATGCGAGTCTCCTTGATAGGGCCTAGATTCTGTCAAGCCAAGCACCGAGATTACAAAACATTATTGAGCATGATTTTGTTCTCAACTCAAGATTTTGTTTATAAATCTGCATATAAAATTTGAATTTGGGCATGAAATTGTACTCAAAATGTTTCATAACGTATCAGGGCTAGATCTTGGCTTGTTATCATCCGTTAGTACATGTATGCATTATAGGACATCACCTTCTAAAGGCCAAAAGTAATTTGGAATTTAGTGTTCTATATCAACAACCTATGCCTCTAATATTCATAATAACTTTAATACAAATACAAACAAAAACAAATAATTACTTTATATTTTTAATACAATCTTTTTCTGACATTTCATATATATTTTACTATTTCAATAATGAACAAATCTTGGGATAGCACAGAGATTGTAAATATTTGCATTTCTCGTAATATTTCAATCTGTAGCAATGCTAATTTTAAAGGAAATAAAACAATATTGTTCCAAATGTGTATTTCTTTCACATTTAACTATAAATTCAACTGTATATTTCAACAATGATGATACCTTTCCCAGAGATTACGAAACCTTTCTGAGTACGATTTCATACTCAACTCAGAATTTTGTTCATAAAACATCATGTTTTTTAGCATAGCACATGAGTCAAGCACAAAAACATACTCAGACATGTTTAGTAATCTCGTGGCCTTGTGTAGAATATCTTCAATGCAAACATCTCCCCCAACTCCTCAGCGACAATTCTCCCATATTTTATTGCAACAATAATCAAACACATCACTGCATACTTTTTTCTCTGACAATTATACTCCCATATTCCACTTGTTCATCAATTATTTATCAACATTGGCATTTCGTACAGAACTTCCACACTCTTAACTCATTCCGAAGTGACAATCATTTCAAATGGATCTCTTTTAATGTTCAGAATATAAAAGAAATTGTTTTAAATGCATTAATCGCTGTGCCATTTCCAACATAATGAAACCGAGTTTGAGTTCTCTCACAATAGCAATGACACATCGCAATGAAACTACATGGAAT
The DNA here is from genome assembly GCA_032361325.1 of Lepetodrilus fucensis. NCBI lineage: Eukaryota > Metazoa > Mollusca > Gastropoda > Lepetellida > Lepetodrilidae > Lepetodrilus > Lepetodrilus fucensis. The sequence goes on from JAUTBV010106013.1 coordinate 11,572, forward strand.
TTAGACTAAAATACTTTCATTAGAAGCAATAGTAGACGAACAAATGAATAATTATTGCATGTATTATTAAGACACCATCAATCAACCAGTCTGTTTGTGAAAGTCTTGTCCTGTTGGAAGATTTAATATACTGGGAGTATATTCCTATACTCCCAGTATATTAAATCTTCCAATCAATACCTCAATGTTAAACGTAAATCATGCAGCAATGTTAAAGTGCATCATGCAGCAATGTTAAAGTGCATCATGCAGTAATGTTAAAGTGCATCATGCAGCAATGTTACACATGTATAAATCATTATACAGCAGAAACATTTCACTCACAGATGGGGCGGAGATATTCGACACTACACGACATAACAAGTTTATGGTTTCAAACATAGACTGGAACTTTGAAAGAAATGGTATTACGTTTTTGTACAAACGAGAATGACGACTAAAACCCCCCCCTGGAAATAGATACGGTTGTTGTCACCGTGGCATGTTGATTAAGTAGAGAATAGCATTACAATGGCTGTTATAGGACAATGAGAGGATAACAGTGTCAATATCGCCTGTCGTTGTTGACAGATTGATTGATTGATGGAGATATGTACGTACATGGAAGTCTGTCTTAACTGAAAGTGCACTTCTAGTCCAAAAGAAATGTGTACACAAAAAAAAGAAGCCAACTGAATTACACATTGACAAGTTTGCTAATAGACAAGTCAAGACAAGATTTATTTTCACAATTTGCTAATAGCTCTTGATGGCGTTTATGTTTTTTAAATTTCCTATTGGCATGAAAAACGTTATCATTAATGCTTGTCATTTAAAGAGAGAAATTAATCAAATCAGAATAATGAAACATAAATAAATTTAAATGGGTATTCTTTAAAAAAAATATGGGCATTCTTAAATAGAATTACTGTGTAAGACTACAATCACTAAATCTTTATGCCATAACGGTGGAACCCTGGTCGGGCGCCATTGTAACTCAGTATGTATGATAAACTAAAACATCTTATCCTATACAATTCCCATGTATTCATGGCCCCTTTGCTCAGAACACTTGCAGCTACAATTCAAATAAATCAAATTATAGGGACACACGACAAGTGTAAGTCTGTTTGCATCAATACAACAGTTTCAGCTAATCAAGTCCAGAGATTATGAAACTTTTTGAGTATGATTTCATGCTCAAGCTCAAACTTTATACAGGGTCTTGAGAAAAAAAGTTGAGATGACATCAGAAAAGTTTCATAATCTTGGGACCAGGGCCTGGTGTATTCTCGAAACTTCTTAGCTAAGAACTTCTTAGTGAGAAAAACTCTCTTCAAAGGTTAATATGAACAGAAACCCAGTTAGGCAAATTCTTAGTACTTACAAACTTCTTAGGACTTACAAAGTTTCAAGAATACGGGCCCAAGTTTTCAAGTATTGCAGTGATAGAAATCCTTCATGCAATGAACTTACACTCATATCGGGTCTCAAAAATCTGTATTACAAACAATATTGTCACTACAAGTGTTCTGAGCAAGGGAGGGCCCCATTTCCTGAACGGTATTTGAACCTGCAACCCTGGTTAAATAAAGCCTCACTGATTAGTGAGCGAGTGAGTGAATATGGAGTTTAACGTCGCTGCAGGAATCTACTGATGAAGTCGGTACCTATTCCATATGTAGTTATATAAACGATGGAATTGACAGAAATCTCTGCTTTAATCGGGCTCCATTGTACAATAAACTAAAACTGCTATCCTATGTGCGATACCAATAAAGCTACATTGCAGTGATTTCTGCTCCTATTCCGCGCAGATTTACGGTAATGACGGAAATCTCCCCGTGGATTTGTTTGGTCGTTTGCTCCCTTACCTTAACAGTGGTGGCGCTAGGGGTATTTGGCGAATCTTTCGTGTAGAACACTGGCACAGTAACAGTTCCGAGAGGTCAAATCAAGGAGTGCTTCCATCTTCACAAACTTTGCCAGACACAAGGAGCCGTTCTTATACCCCTTCCCCGTCAGGATCTGATGCAGGAAACTGTTCTGGGGTGTCACTGTGGGACAGGCACAGTCGTATGGCACGTTGCCTTGTACAGGCTTCTTATTCGAGTACCGCGGAACACTGGCATTCACTGCGGGACAGCACTCGTCCAAAGGAACCGGTGTCTGGGTGTCCACTGGTACGTATACACCCTCCGGGTAATATTCGTGAATTTGGAGATAGCACTCATTTTCAATCAGCATCTTACAAGTCCTTATGAATACAAATGGCACATAAAAAAAAAATATATATATTTTTTTTTTTATCCTTTAACAAATAAATTCAATTTCCAAACAAAATCCACTTCTGCGATGATTAAAAGAAAAAGAAATTAAAATTCCAAATGCAATTGACTACACTCCAGAGATGGCGAGAAGAAATAAACTTCATTGAATGAATTTCAGTATGTCTCGTTTGAAGTTGGCGTGGTGAATGAAACCTGAACACTGTAGAAGCTGACTTTATAGCCGAGGAGGTCTTGTCACAGTGGAAGAGGATGTCCGGTCACAGTCAGGTACTGCTAAATCAGGCCAGCGTCAATGTAACAATCAATGTAGCAGCCTCCCTCATCGACAACCAGCAGACAAGTGATCACACAGTTGCAAGCCTTGCTATTTACCAACATGCTTCACAGGTGAACTGTCAACCGGTGTCCTTGGGGCAGGCTGCCTGCCTGTCTATTTTTACTCGGCTAATGACTGCTAGCGAGCGAGCAAGTGAGAGAGCGATAGAGCGTCAGAGACAGGAGAAAAATGGCAGCAGATGTTGGGTCATGGCAAGTAAGATGGGATAGCTCGGCTGAAGGTCATCAGATGACGAGAATCGGTGTAATACTATGTACGTCTGTCTCACCGACATGGAGCCAGTTGTGCATCAGAAATCTTCATTCATTGATCTAAGTTAGCTGGAGAAGAAGGAAGGGTGCCTCGCTTCCCCGTGGAGATGACCAGACGACCCCACCCCCCTCTTTGTTGAATGTGGGGCAGTAGTGCTGTGCCGTGCGGCTGTGGTTCACGTAATGCTGAGTGGCTCTGGTCAACGGTGGTCATTTATGTATATAGCCTTATCAATCCAGTATGTTGGGGTTATTTACGGGTCAGTTTTAGGCAGTTGGCGGTAATATATATCAATGGCTTTTTTATATATGTAAAGGTGATATTAAGATTTATAGGAAATAAATGAGTTGTGAGACAACAAAATCTTTGAATTAAAAATGTACTTGAATAACACATATTGGGTTACTGTATCTATCTATCTATCTATAAATAAATCTATCTAATCTATCTAATCTATCTAATCTAATCTAATCTAATCTAATCTAATCTAATCTAATCTAATCTAATCTATCTATCTATCTATCTATCTATCTATCTATCTATCTATCTATCTATCTATCTATCTATCTATCTATCTATCTA
>JAUTBV010106024.1:0-15012 GCA_032361325.1 Lepetodrilus fucensis
GACAGACAGACAGACAGACAGACAGACAGACAGACAGACAGACAGACAGACAGACAGACAGACAGACAGACAGACAAGACAGACAGACAGACAGACAGACAGACAGACAGACAGAGAGACAGACCCTAACCCTAACCCTGGTAGACATTTTTATTATTCATCACCATCGCTATATTACTTCATGATCTACAATTCTTACAACATTCAGATTGTCACAAAGATTTCAGAACATCAGATACTTGCAAAGCATCACAATGTGTACTCCAATCACACTACTAAAAGTAACAGCATAGCAGTTACATTAACATGATTAAAACACTGCCAACATAAGCCGCTCTCATCAAGCGGACCACGGCCGTCCATTTGCAAGAATCGAAAGCATTATCTATTCATCGGAATCAATAGAATGCATTAAAAACAAACCTACCAGAAAACGTTCCACATACGTATTGTATCCTTTAGCCACAAGGCTCAATTTCTCTCCAACATATATACACGGTAAATCTAGGTAATTAACGACAAGAATGAGAATTGATTCAAACATCCATTTTTCTCTACCTGAACTGCATATATTTAGCTCAGATCAATGCAATATCTTCCTTGGTATGCAGCTTTAATCAATAACACGATAAGGATATACCACATTATCAATACAGCACTATAGCTAAATATCTGACAGTGCCAATATAACCCATGTTCTGGTGTATATATACCGTATACAGTGGAATCTGTCATCATTCATCAACAGTGGCCAGCTCGTGTGTACTAATATAGAATCCATATAAACCTTGGCACTCCTATATGAAACAGTTTAACTGTTAAGCTAACCTTAACTCTTAACATTTGCTGTAGTACTATGGCTGGTTTCGGGATAAGGTTAAACTTAGAGTAACTTTTCAAAAATCATAGCCCTGATATTATGATCCAGGGTTCGAAATTAACACTAGTTCTCTAGCCCGGGCCATTCCCCCCAATGTTAAAGATATCCTAAGGGCGAATAGGAATTCATGTTGTTTGTAAACATTTGTTATTTGTATCATTATTCGGGCGATCCCTGTGACCCGTATTTCACCAAAAGGCTCGTACCGTATGCTGGGCTTCAAATCTGGGCAATGCTTTTACGATAACAGGAAATGACATGAACCCTGACTTATGCCTAGACTACCGATACGACACTTTTGTGAACCCGTAGACATGGTTGTAATGAAATCAGCCATTCTTCGTAGCTCAAATTACTATCAAAGCTATACAGATGGTATATAACCTAGGCACAAACAACCATGAAGCCGTCTGGACAATGCGATTCCTCTACCTGAAAGATCCTTCTAGAGCTGTATTTTGATGATTTAGCAAAACAACCAAAGCATTGCATTGTACACAGACTTGATTGCATTCTAACAAAGATTGGCAGTGTCATTCAAACTGTGCAACAAAAGCATTGCAGTGGAATACGACATAGGTCACACCTACAGCTTATCAATAGATGTCGATGTCGCCAAGTGTTTTGCGAGTGTTGTGACCGTGGACAATCCATTGGATCGATGCATTCTGTAGACAGTTGTGACTGTACGGGTAGTTGTCACTGGTGATATCAGCAATAAACTACATTCTACTCCAAAGGTGTTACTGCTGAAAGATCTACTGCAAGAACAACTAAATTTAACGTTTATTGATTTCACAATTAGCTAGTAATTGTTACAAACATTCTTCAAGTCTTCGAGTGTGGTAGTTCAGTGCTCAGTGTTAGAAATGTACTGTACTGTACTAGTTCACTGTCAGCACTTCATAGTGCAATTATCCATTTTACAATGCCGCAAACAAAAATAAAAACGCATTGTACAAAGCTATATTTGTCTAGTGGTAGTCATGGTGATTGATTCCTCTCATTTATCTCCAAGTTATCAAGTGGCACTACATTCGGCTGTGTCCAATTTCGTTGCAAATGGGTGAAAACATTCCTGCAGTGACGTTAAACTCTATAATCACTCACTCACTGTGTCCAATTACATGATTTCATCATACTAGTCTGACCAGAGTTCTACTAAATTATTATTCTTGCACAAATTGCAATAACATTGAGCTCATTAGACGATTCATATCAATCAGCTCCATTAATCAAGTAATAACCTGTCAAAAATGTTTGTAATTTATATTACAATATAATGCTGACAATATAATGCTCAGACTGAAGATGTTAGTATTGTTACTATATCATAAGCCATAGTTATAATACAAATTCTCAAATATTCTCATCATAAAATTAGCAAAAGCTTGAATACTTCACACCATTCATTCACCACAAGACAGCAACTCACACACACAAGCAGCGATCCCTGCAAAGATAAGCAAAGCATCCCTGGAATCATCTCATCAGTAACATCTTCTGTGTCAGCATGACCATGGCAAATGTCCACGAGCTCTGATAGTAGATAGATCTAGCAGTAGGTGTACAAGCTCTGATAGTAGATAGATCTAGCAGTAGGTGTACAAGCTCTGATAGTAGATAGATCTAGCAGTAGGTGTACGAGCTCTGATAGTAGATAGATCTAGCAGTAGGTGTACGAGCTCTGATAGTAGACAGATCTAGCAGTAGGTGTACGAGCTCTGATAGTAGATAGATCTAGCAGTAGGTGTACGTACAGCATTACTCAAGGTCTACCTGACAGCAGGCAGCTCTACCAGCTGTGTACGAGGATCAATACGTCCTAACAATACGCTGAACCAGGGTCTGTGTACCTTCTCTGATGGATATTAGCAATATGCAGGGAGCAGTCTCCATCAGCAGCCTGCTGCTCTACTCCAGCTGCACATTAACCCTCTCCACGCTGAAGGCGACTTAAGTTGCCCGATCACATGCAGAAATACTAATCTGTGACTCACAGGGATCAAAATTAACACTAGTTCTCTACCCCAGGCCATTTCTCCGAACGGTATCCTAAGGATTAGTAGAAAGTCATAACATTTGTTATTTGTATCACTATTCGGGCGAGTAAGTTTTAAAGTTATATTTCTATCGCTGGTGACTCACCTTTCCTATGCTGAACAATAATACCTAGATATACAGAGCTGAATTCAAATTACAAACTATTGCGTGATATTGTCATATTACAGTGCAGACATGTCTTAATATGTTCAAACAGGCTACTGTGGTATTAATTTCATTCCACACAATCAATGGGTGATAGCAATATGTCGGCTTCTTTCAGGATCAGCCTGTATTAGAAAGCTTGCCGGTGCAACAGTTAATATACTATTCATCATTTCTTAAAAAGAGTTGTTGACAGTTTTCTTCAGACAAAAAGATTGGCTACAATAATGCAGGATTTTATTTCTCTCTCTCCCTTTTTCTCCTACAGTATTATTAACTTTCTTTCATCAGACGCATTTAACACCTGTGCTGCTGGAGCCAGCAATGTATGGGTGGAAAATTTTCTAATTTCCTCATTACCATAATCCATTACGGGCATCTTTTCACACCGCCATGAAAGACGGCTGAAAAGAGTAGCGTAAAGTCAAAGAAGTATTGATTATTTTGTTAATATCCTACATCTGTTTTCTGGGACCAAATCGTCCAATAATCCAACTGCGGGTCCTACAAACATGACCTGGGTACATGAAAGTCGATGGCTATCAGCGTCTCGTACATCGCGGTAATCGGAGGATAGCAACTCCTGCACAATCAGATACGTGTTTCTGAAAACAAGTCAATACTTCGGGAACATTCGAGAGACATGTTAGGTGACTTAGGTCACGACTGAAATAATATTAAATATGGAAGCAGGCAACCATAGTATAGTAGTCTCCTTGCATAGTTACGTCAGGTATGTGTGAAATATTCCCACTGTAAAACAATAATTCACTCACTCGTTCACTCTTTGCACAAGTTGATATTTGAACATACTTAAAAATAATTTTTGTTTTAAAAAGTGAAAATGTTATGGTCATAATTTAGTAAAATACACAAAATAGGGAAAACATCAGCTGAACTGTTCAAAAGTTATCATTCATTCAGATTGATAACATTTTTCATCGAGCAGGCAAGAAATTTTCAAATGCCACCATTTGCTTTTTGGCTTGACATTACATCCATTGATCTGTCCTACCTTCTTGTGCAGAATGATTCCATGCTTATAACCTAGTAAGACCACCCGTCATCTTTTCCAAATATGCCGACGTCAAACAAACCCAGACTACCATTGCCTCACAAGGTGTCACATAGCACAGACAGATGCAGCGGTCTTCATCAACAACATAAAATTAACAAGCCAATCAAACAGTCTGGTCAAGTCAATTAATCCGTGATGAAAATTAAATGGAGCTTATCGTCATCATGCAGAAATCACTGCATAATTGCAAGCTTCCTTCCAACAACTAACCTGTCAACGTTTCTGCAACAACTTCGAGTATTTAGCTTTTGTTTGGCAAGGCTACAAATCAATACCATTCTACTGCCTGACCTCAATACTGGAACATGTTAATACAGTTGCCAAATTCTTGAAATATTGAAAATTCATAAGTTTTTCTTAGGTGCGGATATCCACGCCAGAATATGAACAGAAAATCCACATCAGGATTCTAATTGGAATTCTAATAATTTTCATATTAAATAATAATGTATTTACCTTCAACAGATGCCAGATGTTGACCGGCATGCAATGACACGAGAAGAAAACAGTTAGTGATGTTCAATGAAATATCAGTGAGGTTTATTTACATCACTTGTTAAATCGTCTTTCACTTAATTGAGGGAAATGTTTACTTTTCCTTAAAAATAGCATACCATTACACATGGTTGGGGCCGAGTCACAATAACACTAGCCCAAATAATGAATAATGCAGACCATTGCCCCCAGCAATCTTTTATCAGCCATGCAATGAACACAACAACAACAGGTTTCATGTACAATGCCTACCAATTAAATAATTTATGTACTCAACCATATATCAATTACGTCTATTTCCAGTCATTAGTTTGAACTTGTACATAAAAAGACACACACACACACACACACAAAATCGTTCAAGTATCAAAAACACGTCATCTATAATTTACAAACGAGACACACATTACAAGAGTACAGTGCACACCATAAAATCGATCAACAAGTAATATTGAACTGGCCAACAAATGATGGTATAACAAATTATCCCCAATAGGCATTTTAAGAATTAACCCAAAACAATTGACGAGCAATTACGCTGTGCTAATAGTCTTCAATGCATCCCCTAGGAGTCTGATAATTAACACAAGTCCAGGTAGACTCGTTATCATGCTTTCATGGAGTTTGCCGTTTTGATGTGACTTGGTGCAAACTTGCGTCGTCATCGTTCAATCCCCACCAACAAACAAACAAACACATACGCAGACATCCATTCATAACACTCGGAGTGCAGAGAAAGCCGAGTGATAGTTCTGTTGTTTCTGGCACTGCTATGGTAAAACTATGGATATGGAAAACCATGAATATGGAGATAGGAAAAAGCTTTCAGGAAGTGTTTGGTTTGCATTGTTGTTATGAGTCTGACCTAATTAATCACGTATGCTTGATAAAAGAAAGAGAAAAATCGTTAGTTGACAGGTGCTTAAGAGTTCACGCATCAAAACCATTCAATACGAAATATTTTATTGAAGTGTTCATTATACTATCGAGTCCATCAGGCGATTGTCTTGTCAACAGTCCATTGTAGAAAATCACATCCACTTAATTCATTTTTTCCCCCAATAAATTATTCATAGAGTAATCAAACAAAACATGTTTGAGTGTGCACAACAATGGATCCATATGCCCTAGGTTGCCCTACATACATTCATCATAGAACAAGAACATTCTTGAAGCATGCATATATAGTGTTTGCATAAATACATGTATGTGTGTGTACTGTTCACTGTTCATCAATCACAAAATCAGTATTTTATTCCATGTCATAAATAAAAAATATTTTATTATTTTTTTTATTGTATTTTTTGTTTGTCTTTTTCTTTTCTTTTCTTTTCTAAATGAACCATCCAGAAGGTAATAGTCGTCAAAAAATAATAATTTTTAAACACATCCAATTTGATGCATTATGAAAAGTAACATCCATAAACATGGTGGTTACATTTGCCTCAATAACAATATCAGACCAACTACAATGACCAAGAAGCTACATCGATCTCTGCGCCAACTGTTGCCAGGGAGTTTTAATAAATTCAAGCCAAACATATTGAATTCTGTTGGATCTATTCGCATGCTACATGTGCTACATGCTCTCTGAATCATCACTAATAAATATTTAGCTGCCTTTGAAGACCTTTATTTCCTCTTCCTTCCTTCCTAAATCTTGATAACCAACAACCAGATATATAATTACACAATGATAAATTCTGTGCATACGACAATCCAGACAATATATTCTACGTACTCGGTTATCCAGCAGTTGTCCGCACAGCCAGTGAAATCCCTCTAAAGCCTATTTATAAAACACGGAATCCGACGGCGGCACCTCCAGGCATAAACAAGATGGAGTAATCCTCATCAACAAGCTTCACATACTTGTCAGTGTGCCACTGCCGTCAACTGGACTGGCGTGACTTGACATGACTGACACGACACGACACGACTGACACGCCGGGAACAGCCTAGCCCTCCTCGCAGCCTGCCTATCATGGGTATAAACGTAACAATGAAAATACCAACATGTGGCGACTCTGGTCAGCGCTGATGTGATGAGGTGATCGTGTCAGACACATAGATAGATACACATGCAGCGTGTCAACACGTTAACGTATCATAACTCCAAAGCAAAGTTGGAACATCTCCAGTAGCCGGCTTAACCCTCTCCACGCTGAAGGCAACCGGAGATGCCATAAAAGGCTGTATCCAGCAGGAAAGAGGGTTAATATATTAACATTCTACCTGCCTATGAGCGGGGACTGATCCAGCAGTGAGAGAGAACCAATGCAAAATATTTAATACCGATTCTTCATTCATGAACATAATGATCTACTTTCACCTTTTGATCAATGTTTCAGACGCAAGTTTTGCTACAAACTCAATGAGGTAAATTAATCAGACGTGGAGAGATGTCTGATATGTGCGCACAGCCTATATGGCAATAAACAAGTCCAAGTAGAGTACTTGACATGTAGTTAAAATAGCTATAACAGAACAGCAATTGCTACTTAACACCTGCAAATTGCTTGCACATCCGCGGAGATAAACAAGATTGGCCAGAACTCACAAGACATTATAAAAGTAAACACAGTAAAGTACGCTCCATCACATAACTTGCAGGGCTCCAATCCTCCGGTATACATATTTACGCTTAGGTCCTGTGTAGACACAAATGCCAGGTTTCTCAAGTTCAATATTACCTGCCCTTGGATACTTGTGAAGCAATTAAATTATCACATTAACATATGGTTAAACAGGGGATGAATTGGCAACAATGAAAAGAATTTGATACATGAATATATTATAACCTAAATATTACAACAGATACATATCTTAGAAATACTGTATAGAAATAAACTGTATAGCTGGAGAAACATATACCTAAATAGATTCTTGATCATGATTGCTTAAAGTAAAATGTTCATTACTTCATGCTAGGACTCGTAGGAGATTTAATGGTATACAGTAGACCTCACATATAACGGCCTCGCATAAACCGGACACTCACATATAACGTACTGAATTTGGAAGTCCTGGTCCCGTCTAACGCTAATTACGGTATATGCGTATAACGGACAAAAATAGCCGGTCCCAATTAGTACGTTATATACTAGGTCTACTGTATTTCAAATTTGCGAGCATAATAAATATGTATATAAATTTAAATGTGCTCTTCATTATAATTATCAATCATAGCAAGAATCAAATAACAGCCACATACTCAGAACAGAAGTACGAATAAATATTGAAAAAATAAATCCTACCCAATTCTGTGTCATTCCAAACCATGATCATGTACGGCCAGAAGAACAACAATCAACTGACCAGTGGTCACCATGTTGACAAGTGAAACAAGTCCACCAAAGGATGATTGACAGCTCTCCAATGACCTTAACTCCTCACCCTGGGTATACCCACACTCACTAATTAGTACACGTTTATCCAGCCAATCGGCCGACAAGAAAGATAACATATCACGTAGCTGTAACAAGCTGTAATTTGCAGAATGATCATGATTGTCAATGTGAAATGTCTCAATTAGAATCTATGCAGCAATATTCACCAGGCTACTGCTGCTATGGGCAGTAACTTCCTGTATACAGATTATGCATAATTACCTACATTTGTATTAATAACAGTGGGCGCAGGTAGTGTCCTTGTCATACACACACTGATGTATGTCTTCATTAGATAACAAAACACATATAACACTGTATATATTAGTACATGGCCATACTGTGACCTATGAACTTCTAGGCTACATGTTTAGATCACTGTACACTAAATGACATGATTAGTTATTGCAAGTTTTAAGCAGTACCACAAGAGTGGTATATATGTTTACATAATAAATTTGACACGAAGGCAAGATAATATTTCATTTTGCAAAGAAGTAAATGATTATTACTTTATTTATAACATACCTAGTAACTGTAAATTGCACACGTACACTTATCCTAATTATCACATTCGAAACTGGCGTATATAATCACCACTGAGATAGTCAAAAGGATTCTGTAAGTACGTCATAATAGATCAAATGAATAATTGAGTCCAAATCTATTAAACTTGTCAGCTGCTAACATAACCCCAGGCAATTAACATATTTCCATACAATTCCCTTCAGCATCAAACAGTTTAGCAACAAGTTGTATACTTTGGAAAACCTGGCTACATAACTTTTCTGATTATCTTTCTTTGATCACCTTATAAAGATAATCTGTAAAATATCATATCTTTGTGATTATTCTCCAGTTAGTAATATCCTTCTACTGAGAACAAGGAGCCGATGGTGTCAGTAATTAGGTAACAGGCACATTATGTTTGATTACGCAACACCAGTAATGTGTGCTATGTGACAGGTATCTCACACAATGTGTGCTATGTGACAGGTATCTCACACAATGGTTGCACATATCTTGTGGTAAATCTATAAATCTACAAGCTAATAAGGTCATGCATTGCCTTTCTGTCATTAGGGATGATCAGTGTCAAATAACTTGCTCAACACTGAGTGAGTGAGTGAGTGAATAAATGGAGTTTAACGTCGTTGCAGGAATTTTTCACCCATTTGTGACGATGCTCAACACTGAAAGAAAACCAAAATAAAGCCTACCCAAATGTAATTCTAAAAGTAAATTTTAAACCTGCAAGAGAAATAAATTGGCAGCGATCTGCCGTTAGTCAGACAGTCAGGTGAGGTGATAGCTCTACCGTTAGTCAGACAGTCAGGTGAGGTGATAGCTCTACCGTTAGTCAGACAGTCAGGTGAGGTGATAGCGCTACCGTCAGTCAGACAGTCAGGTGAGGTGATAGCTCTACGCAAGCCTACATTCCTTTTTCTGTACTCACTGCCATGGTTTGGTTTCACCCCTAGCGCCAGTTTCATGGACTTGAACAAACTCTTTGTGGTCCGTGCCCAGGTCTTGTCCGCCTCCATGATCTGTCCAGTAGCCATGGTCAACTCAGTCCAGGTATCCCAGTTAGCATATCACCGTCTAGCGTCTTCCTTTCACCCCCCCCAGACTCCTGGCAGTTCCAGTGTGTCTACTGTACTGTTATACCACTGCTGCCGTCCACGTAGACAAAGCTGCTTGCAGTATAGATGCAGCCTCACTGCTGCTAGTATTCATAATACTACTATCGCTGAGCACACCTGTCTAGTTGTTAACTCATAAAAAGTATTATTGTCAGCTTCCAGGGTCCCCGGCACGTGTGCATTATTACAAATTCTATTGATTTTTCACGCTGGCGTTGTGTCACGATGAAAAGGAAATGCACCTACCATTGCTTTCCGTATCGACGTCTCTGCTCGTAAAGGTAACCAAGGTATTGTTCAGGTGTCATTATCCAATAGAAAGCAGCTCAGCTGTTAAGAAGTTAGCAGAACGAGTTTACTTCTTGGAATAACAGCAGTAGGTCCAAATTTAACGCTGATAAACATGAGCAATCTACGGAGACGGAATGTACAGCTCGGCTGTAACAGGGATGTATAAAACTCAATGCCTCTAGCTAGCTAACCCTGATTCAGCTGAGGGTGGTATTTTTTTCCAGTTTGTTGAGATGAGAGAGATAAGATATCTCGTCTTCTCCAGCTTTCTGTGTCTGTTCCATAGGTGGAACTGCATCAAATGTTAGGTGCTGATTACTCGTCACTTACGCTTTTTCCGTTTGTCGCTGCACGAAACTGTGAGATTAGACAGGTAAGATTTCATCCCAAGTGAAGCAGTGATCATTCACCTGAGCCTTCAGTATGTAATCATATATCACTATAGTACTAGTATATCCCTACAGATCCCTACAGATCCATTGTTGTACAGTTATACTGCTGTACTTAACACTCTACACTCAGGTGGCAAGGTACAAATCAATTATCATGAATTTTTAATTAAATCGAAATTATCTTGATTAATAGCTCAAGATGAATAAGATTACAACAACAACAAAAAACAGGAATGTGCTAAGCTTGATTACTAATTCAAAGTTTAATTTTTAAAATGCTATTATTAAACATGTATTTATAAATCATTGTATATAACTTAATGATAAATAAATGCAATCTTTATTGCATATTATTTTAAAACATAATCTTGTTTTCCCACAGCTGAATAAGACTTCACCATGACAACATGAATTACAAAGTTTACTGGTCTTTTATCAGCATGGGTAATATGATTACTGCTACAACGCATTATCCTAATGACTCAAAATAACCTGTTAGAACAGGTAGCCATGGTTACTAGGCCAATCTTATTGTTGTCAGTACATATACGTTATGTAAAACTTCCAATTCCAACTACGTCAGTGTTCGATTTATTAGGGGGACCAGGGGTCATTTGAAAATCTGCAATGTAAAAGGTATCTGTAAAATTACAGATTTTACCACCATTAACATTGGGCCTATGGAGAATGACCACCTTATTATTTTCATTATTTCGAACACTGATATATGTATTGATAAATATTTGGTATACTGTCATTTTAATATTGACTAGAAATATGAAACTATTTTAGAATACAGTGGCTAAATACTAGCATCATTCAATATTATTACAACCGTGTCTCAGATTTCAATACGTCTATATAAGTTTCTGGGTGTCACCCAGTCTTTCCCTGAATTCTGACATGTGAACTCCATGCACCAATTCTCCATCAAAATGTTGAGTTCTCAACCACATTCCACGAATATGTCGGCAAAACACCCCCAGGCTTATGGCTTTAGGGGACACATATGACCGACTACAAAAACGTGTCAAAAATCTACAATCTACCTGCCCACTCAAACTATCTGGACATCAACAAGTTCTCTGATAGGAAAAACAACTTTACTAATGATGCTGTTGTATGTGGATTACTAGGCCAGGTCATTGAACCACCGACACCTAGATGAGATCACATGTGTCATCATCAGATACAGAACATAGAAGTATTGATACTGGGACTCGGGTAGGAGATCCACCCAGACATAACTCTGGCCCCCAGTCAGGTGTGAGACCCACGGTTTGCTTGACCCACGGTTTGATTGACCCATGGTTTGCTTGACCCACGGTTTGCTTGACCCACGGTTTGCTTGATCCACGGTTTGATTGACCCATGGTTTGCTTGACCCACGGTTTGCTTGATCCACGGTTTGATTGACCCACGGTTTGCTTGACCCACAGTTTGCTTGACCCACGGTTTGCTTGAACCACGGTTTGCTTGACCCATGGTTTGATTGACCCATGGTTTGATTGACCCATGGTCATGATACAGCTTAGTGGTATGCCAGAGTGTGCCTCATTACCACTGAGGACAATTACAAGTCAGGTGGCAGACAGACAGACAGACAGACAGACAGACAGACAACAGCAGCAGCAGCAGCATCCTGTCAACAAGCCACACCCGAATACCTAGGCTGGTCACATAGATAAAACTGCACTGCATACAGAACACAGTGGGCAATTTTTATCTAAACAACTATTAAGCGTGCAAGCTTTGTTATCAGCTTGTCGTGTGCCCATTTAACATTTGAACGTACTGTCACTGCCCAAACAGATTGCCTTGCAAACTGTGCAAATAGCGATGACCTTTAGAGCAGTTTCTCCTGCGGGTATTTCTGCCGGACTTCCATACAACATGCTTGAGTAGATACCGGTCAGTCAGTCAGTCACGCACCGTGTACATAACAATAACTACACGTGGCCAAACCATTAACTCTTCATGAGCATCACAATTATGATAGTGTTAGTGTTAAAACATCTGATACGGTCTGATGAAACAAAGCGAGTAGTTTGGAGTCATGGCAGGTTGAGGACATAATTGAACAGGCCAAACTCTTGTCTGCTTGTCAGTGTTAGTACTAGTAGCTTACTGTTTACAATACACACAAATAACCGGAATTGAATAAATGCATGGATAGATCCGGTCATCACCCATTACCATCATGCTGAAACTTAGTGAACTGTAACTCACAAGAAATAATACATTTAACCCTCTCCTTGATGGATTAGGCACAGCTCTCTAGGGTATCTCTGATTCTCCAGCAGCGAGAGGGGTTAATACATGCTAATTCTGATGACTGGATGACACAAACAACAGTGGTGACCATGGTGATGGGGAAAGGAACTTTGAGAGGCAAACATTGTGTGATATCAGCCATTTCAACATTAATTAACAAAATATACTCAATAAAATCAATGAAGGGCCAGTGTTTAGCTTTATATTATACAGTAGACCTCGCATATTATAATGGCCTCGCATAAACTGAACCCTCGCCTATAGCATACTGTATATGAAGTCCCGGACCTATCTAATGCTAATTACGGCATATGCGTAAAACGGACTTCGCATATAACGGACAAAAATAGCAGGTCCCAATGAGTACGTTATATGCAAGGTCTACTGTAGTTACAACAGAGAATGTCCAAATGTCCAGGGCTCGACAGTAAGGATTGTCCGCCTGTCCGGCACAGGTATTATCCACAAGCGTACACTTGAAATAGCCGAGATTAACAAGCCCTTTGGCAAGTAGTTTCATGTCAGATAGGACACAGGGACAGGTACCTCAAAAATGTTAATATAGAGCCCTGGGCCGGTATTCAAAAAAGGGCGTAAGTCAGTTTTTTTGCTATATATTGATCATCACAAAATGACTTCAGCCCTTTATGAATACAGCCCCTGATGTCTACAGGCTCTAGGCACTTCAACAACTTGTACTGATTTGTTGGAAAAATAATTAACATGATGAATGGTACCAGATTACTAAAGCTGAGTTCCGAAAGTTGGTACTATGGTAGAAAGCTTCCCTGAAAGATATCTGGCATCCTTTAATTCATTTATTTATTTATTACATATGTATATCTTTCAATATTGCAAGCTTTTGATGGTTGATTTACTATTACTCAAGTCTTAATCAGTGCATAGCCAGTGGCTACCTGGGACGGGCTACCTCAGTACCTGCTACCTCAGTACCTGCTACCTCAGTACCTGCTACCTCAGTACCTGCTACCTCAGTACCTGCTACCTGGGACCTCAGTACCTGCTACCTCAGTACCTGCTACCTCAATACCTGATACCTGCTACCTCAATACCTGCTACCTCAGTACCTGCTATCTCAATACCTGCTACCTCAGTACCTGCTACCTGGGACCGGCTACCTCAGTACCTGCTACCTCAGTACCTGCTACCTCAGTACCTGCTACATGGGACCGGCTACCTGGAACCTGCTACCTCAGTACCTGCTACCTCAGTACCTGTGTAGATCTGTTGGAAGCAAGTAGACGCTAATGACCACATAACCTGAGCGCGCTGGACAGCTCTGTTGTAATTAGCTTGTACACAGGTACTAATTGTTTACTGTTTCTTCAGCATCATTACTAAGACATGTAAGAGCAACTTGTTTATTGTTAGAAAACTTGCACAAATACTATATGCCTGTAAACTTCACAAGCCATGAAAACCTATAGAACAAGAACTGACGAGTACCAACACTGTATAGCATATTAATTATGTTACAATAGTATTACCACATGGTAGTAAAAATGGTTTAAAATATTCATGTATTAAATTAAAATCATCATGTCATGACCTGTGAATATCATTGTTTAACCCTCTCCATACTGGAAGCAACCGGAGATGCCCCAAAGAGCAGTACCTGTGCATAATCAAGCAGGAAGAAGGTTACACACATGACATAGCTGTAAATTAATATGATAATTGATGTGAATTCTAATTTTAGTATAAAAGTAAGAACAAAAATTATATTGTGTTCAGGAAAATAGCATTCTTGCAAAAAACTGGACTCTTCCCAAAATATGCATTTGCATATAAATTGTAATCATACTCTGTCATCAGTATTGATTGAAAGGTAGCATGTAATTATGTATTTGAATATTAAATAATATTGAATTTTTTTTTTTAAAGTGGTACATTAAGGAAATGACATTGTTCACAGAGTGAGTGAGTGAATATATGGAGTTTTAACGTCGCTGCCGGAATCGTTCACCCATTTGCGATGACATTGTTCACTGAAGTATGAAAGTGCTCCATGTTAAACTTAGATGGACAACTTCTGGAGATGCAAGCCATGCTACCTCAGATTCATGACTTTTGTTGTGATTGCAGCTTACTAAAGTCAAGATATATTTGCGGAGATGGCATTGAACACCAACAGTGACACTGCCATGTGTCATCAATGCGTGCAGTCTGGTGAACCAAGACCATACATATGTGAGGCAAGCTCACTCGAGACCATGCATATCATGTGTGACTGACCATATGCTCAATTTGACAGCAGCATATTTTGTTTGTTGTTGTTGCCATTGTTAGTGTTATTGTTGTTGTGTTGTGTTGTTATTGTGTGTGCGTGTGTGCGTGTGTG
>JAUTBV010106035.1:0-15008 GCA_032361325.1 Lepetodrilus fucensis
CTCTCGCTCTCTCTCTCTCTCTCTCTCTCTCTCTCTCTCTCTCTCTCTCTCTCTCTCTCTCTCTCTCTCTCTCTCTGCTAACACAGTAGCTGATCTCTGTCTCTTCCTCAAACACTCATTGTGAATGGAGTGCAATGACCGCACAAACAACTTCTTTTCTGCTGTATCGAGTCATGTATTGAGTCGTGCAGGAACTGTCATGTCCAGCTGTTCGTCTTCACAATGCCGATATCGATATCTGGATAAATAAACCCCATCCATCCTGAACAGAAGAATATCATTTGTTTTATTCCCCCTCAATACTTATTCTATTTCATTAAATTACCATTTTGATTCAGGATGAATAACATCTATAAGATGAAAAAAATAAAAATAAAATTTATTTTTAGGAAAGTCAATTTGTAAAGTTCATAAGAAATCAGACCTAGAACTATATTGATAAAAGTTACAACTTGCCCTTTAGTCTTTATCATTTGATGAATCGCTGGATTGACATGTTGCTGTATTGCGCTATCATGTAGATAAAGCACCGCTTGTACAGTATGTTTAGTTTGGGTAATTTGTTCCCCAGTCATACATGACAATCCTGTTGTGTTTCTGAAAGCCAAGGTACAACAAGTTGTCACCGCTGTCATATTTACATTGATTTTTCCTTCCCAACTTTGGTCCTTTTAATCAGTGCGAATCGTAATCGTAGGTTTTCTCACTGTCATTGTGATATCGCTGGATTTAACTGATTGATTAACATCACAAGCCGTGTGTGTCTCGGCAGAAATATTGCTCAAATAAAGCGTGGTTTTGTTAACCTCAATGCGATTTCATTTCAAGTTTTTAAGCGCTGTTTGTTTGATGTGCTTGGATTATAGATTTGGTTGCCATGGTTGTGTTAGGATATTTTATTTGTCAAATGAAGTGGTGTATCCTTGTCTAAATAGAATATGTATATGTTTATTATACAGCATTCTGTGTGTATTATACATGTACTATACATAGCACTCTGCTGACTTTTGGTTTTAAGTCAAAAAGTGAGTTTGGTCGTGTTTTAACCTGTCAGAAATTATGCTTGTCTATCATGCTTGTCTATTGTGCTTGTCTATACGACTTGTCTACAACTTGTCTAAGCCAAAGTTTCATATATGTAACTGTATGTCCGAGACTCGTGTAATTGTATTATGTCACAATTGAAATCATGTTGCAGTATTCAAGGAGCTGAAACATTCAAAATCCTAAAAACCTAGATTCTTAAAATCGACAAATATCAGCCTTTTCTACCTTTCCAAGATTCACATGTTTTCTGTTCACATGTTTTACCATTGTGAAAGCTGTTCTTAGTTTATAGGAAATCAGGTGTATGTTGGTCTCATGTGTTGTCCATTTATCTCCCAGACTGTCTGTCACCATGACGCCTGGCTTTGGTCCATTTCAGCCGCAATTTAAATTTCTTCAATATCTCCTGGTCTCCTTGACCATACAGATAATATTTGCTCAACACTTTGAGTGTGTGACCCGAATTAAGTTAAAATCCCTCACCCTTTGAAGTCATTTTGATTGTGTTGTTCTGGCTATCATCTTGGTGTTTGTAATGAGGAGGTTTATGACCCAATGTGGGTTATCTCAGTGGTCATAGATGGGTTCTCTGTACCCATTGGTGGTGACTTTGTTGGTGTTTGATGAAAGTTATACGTCTGGTTCTTAAGAACTTTCAAACACTTATCGGCTACATTTGGGTGGAATTACAGTAATTAGCCATCTGTCCAACTAATTTAAATAAAATGTGTACATCGTTGTATTTCATCTTTTATCTTAAATACTATTCTTTAACTGCTTTAGCCTCTTTTGTTGTTATTATTGTTGTTTTGCAGTAATGTGTGCCCTGCTGCAGAGGTAATCTGGTATTTCCAGTGGAATGGTGATTGTGGTTAATTCAACAGTGAGAGGGTTAAAGGCACGTCTTTCCATCAGCACCATGCCTGTTGGTGTATGTGTTGCACTCCTTTCCCTTGTTTTGTCCTTGGCATAGAGATGAACTTTCTGACAGTACTGGAAACCAGGTGAAGTCAATAGTGAAGACAAGCCAATACTGTAGTTCACATGTATTTGTCTGTATGACTATTGATTGTATACCACTATATACCCCAAGCTCTTGTAGTGCATGTTTATAGATACAACTGTCTGTTGATGTCATGTACCTGCACAATGAGCAATAAAATAAATAATATTTTAAAAAATAATTAAATATTGAAATAAAATATAATAAAATACTGTGGTTCACATCATCAATAGTACATATAACAATAGGGTTAGAAAGCCATTGTTTCTCGTAATAAGAGGAATAAGTATTGCTATATAATCAATGGTATATATGGCCAGTTGTATTTCTCATTGGTATTCATAGCAGAGGTAATGCGGTGGAGATTTCCAGGCCGAGTTTGATCGCTGTACGGTTATTTGACCGGCTACTCATCACAGAATTTATATCTCTAGCCAGACTTGTCGATGAATATATTCAATTTACATAAGTATGAAGACAGAGGCTTTTGTTTATTATTCTGAATATTTAGATCTACAGTACTGATGAACCCACCCAGCTTGGTCTTCCATTGTAATCTAAAATACCTATGAATTTATTTTATTTGTCTTTGAGGGGGGGAAAAAGGGTACTTAACATTAGATGCTGAAAGGGGATAGGATATCAACTATCCAGAAGAGAGAACTGATTTGGAACTGTTTATATTTCTGTCACATTAAATAGCCATAAATTGTTCGATGGCTAACACACAGAACAGGTTTTCTTTCCAGTGTTTTTTATTTTATTTCCAAGTTCACAAAGGCAAAGAGTAAAGGTCTCTGAACCAGATGGTAAAAAGCTATGATTGTGTCTACTGCCACTGTTTTGTTATTATGGTGCGGTGGTATAAAAATGACAAAAACAGAATTTATCACCTGAATAACGACTAACATATTTTTCGTTTTCAAATATGAGAGTCGACTAAAACATTTTGTCATTCAGTGATATCATTAATATGACCAATGACTAGAATGTAATTTACTACTCTGTTTACTTAAAACACATTAGATGGATGTTCAGACAGATCATATTTGTAGATAATCATTAAGAGTCCCAAATGATATGAAAGGAAGTCATAGACGTATTCGTACATTAATAGTTTGATGTCGGTCACTCTAGCCTATTGCATAGCAGTTAATGTTCAAGCAAAGATTCATGTTCTACTCACCATTATATATTCATGACTATTGGCAATTAAACAGCAGTCAATGTGTATGATAATTGCTCTTTGTGTTGAGAAGAATGCTTGATTACTGATGTTAAACAATTATGCTAGTGCAACGCCTTCCAAAAAGACTATTACAAAGGAATACAGTATGTGATGCAAATTTGGCTTTTTGTGTCAACGTGGCCATCACTAAAACATATTCCATTTTCAAGATAATGATCTCATGAATACATTTTTTGTATGCATGTGGGTTTCACTGAAGTGATTCTGACAACTTTATTTGTCTTGCATCACTTTAAGTTTTGATCCCATTTTGAAACAGCTACTGTTAGTTTGTAAAGGAAATTTAAATTTTTCAACATTATTATTTTTAATTGAAGAAAATATGTAGTTATTTAATTATTATTGGGTAAAATGAGATACATTCTAAATAGATTTTAATCTTGAATTTTGTTCTTTCTTTCTTTCTCAAGGATGATTGTGTGAGTTATCCATGAGCTAGCAATGTTATAATGGTCTTGTCAGTGATAGCCTGAGTATTGCAGGCTCTGAATGGAATCCCAGTGGGCTAATAGTGTTTCCCTGTCTTATCCACTACTGCACCGGTCAGGCAGCGTGGTCAGTGGACTAGAATTACACTGGCATATTACAGCTGGAGCCCCACTATGTCTTACACAGATGGCCTAATCATATTGCTTTCCTTATTGAAGTACGATTCAGATAAGGCGCAGATTAAACGAGTTCCTTGCTGACCATTCATGTACTGTCATGGTAATCTTTGCTTCTTGGTATTTGTGCCTCCAGAACACCGTGGTGATTATAGTCTTGGCATGCTTCTTGGAGTTTTTATGCCTTCAGAGTTTATTTACCAGATGTCTTGTTCATTTACAATGTTCCGTGTTAATTCTTAGTGTTAATTTTTGTATTTATTTGCAATTACATGGTACAATCTTGTATACATACATCCTCCTGATGAAGGTTGTTATTGTACTGACAAAATATGGAATAATAAGATAGTTTTGATGAAGACACTATCAGATTATGGTACAGTGTATATTTTGTTTCTTAAATATTATTAGCCGTGATGTGATATAAGTGAAAGAATATCGGGAGCGGCTCTATAACCCCAATTAATAAAAATAAAATATATTATGAATATTCTGTAAAGCTGGTAGAATATTTTTCTGATGATTAATGTTCTTATTTACTGATTGGTTTTCTTGCTCGTATTACATATTCACATTCAATTCCTTCAGGAACATGATCACTTTTTGTCACATTAATCATACAGGGCATTAATTGATTCGAACTCCAGCGCTTTGTATCGAATTATATGCTTCAGCAGATGTAATTAAAGTTCAAATACAAGAAATAAGTACGTTTCTGCCTGTTAATAGGATTATGTCACAATGAGGCTGGCTTTTGTAAAGGCCTGTGCACAATGGCTTGTCAGTGCTGTATTATTCAACATGAAGCTGGGTGTACTCGTAAAATCAAATGCAAAACTGAACATTAGAATTCCATTAAATAAAGATATCGACAGCTGTTGAAAGCTGAATAATAAAGTGGAGTTAGTCTTTATTGAAGTAACAGTTGATGCATGTGTATCAACATTCGGGTCGATTGGCGAGAAACTCAAAAGGGGTTCACGATGATAAAGTGAATTCAAGCTGAAACTATGGTTGGATTTGAGATATTTTTTTTGTTAAAAAATATTTAAATATTTCATGGTTGACTTGTTGAGGTCAGGCTGAGTCAAAGGCATCAATAACTTGAAGTTGTTTTTTCCTGGCTCTGTTGGAATTTGCAAGCCATGCAATTCCAATGGTACAGTTTTAGCTTTGGTGTTTGCATTAAGAGAATGTTACACCTCCATATTGTTTATTAAGGAGCAGAAATATGCCATTATTGTAATTAAATATGATGTCTTCATCTTGTATATACAGGAACAAAATTTGGTTTATTTTCAACCATTAACCCTCTCCCGGCTGGAGTAAGCACAGACACTGCTCTTTAGGGCATCTCTGGCTGCCTCCAGCTTTGAGAGGGTTAGCATAAAAAATTACGGCTAAGGTCACAGTTGTTAAAACGAAGACTTCAAGAGGCGTATTGTTGTAGAGAAGCTGTGCGACTTTTTAAAGCGATACCGCCATTCTGTGTTCAAATATTGCCTCCTTTAAAACCAATTTTTATGTTATTTTTGGTTATTTCTGGCAGGGAAGAAGCTATCTCACTGATGTATGCTGTAGTGATTGTGGTAAAGTGACTGAGTTTGTAGATCTAACCAGGATGCTATTACAGAGTAATTTAGAAACAGACTATTATTGTGAAAAAACGGGAATACTTGTCAAGAGTGCGAAATCAGCCTGTTACTCATGTGAATCCACGAGAATTGCCATTATATATTGTACGCTGCTACACCACCATGGCTACAAAAACATTGACACAAAATGCAGTTTCCTGCTGCTGAAAGTTGTCCTTCATTTATCACGCTTTGTTCATATTTGTATTTCAAGAATTCAAGCCTCACGCAAAAGCCCGAGACGAAAATCAATTAAAAAACCATCTACACTTGAAACAATGCTGTGATCCTTCCCCGTGGAAGAAAAATGAACATTTTTGACGACAATGGCTTCACCAAATGAGGGAATACAAAAAAAACAGGATTCGTTAGCTAGCTGCGTTAGCAGCTGCAATGTAAATAGTTCATAAATCATTTTTGAAGGACCAACACTTGTGGATTATCTGTCACATATTATGGAGTATTTTTCGCTTTCACTTGACAACCGATTGTTATCCTGGCTATATGAAGTAAGATATGGCAAGATATTTTCAAAATACAATAAAACGATTTTGACATGTCAAAAACAAAGCAATGGACAGCTGTAATTTTCTGTCATATCTATGAAGTATTTATCATTCATTTGAGAACAAACTTATTGTTATGGTTTTATAAAATAAAATAGCATGGAATATTACAGAAAATAAAAAAGCTCCAACAATTAAATGTATGATTTATGACATGCATACACCATCCGTATTTACTGGTTAAAAGTTTGACATAAAAAACACCAACAAAACGAAATGGTCGACATCTCGTCATCTGTATGCAGCGATGCATTGTGTGTAACAAAGTAGCGCGGTAGTACTCTGCAGTCCCAGAGGATTGATGGGAAGGCGTCATGTAATCTTGCAGGGGTCGGTACTTTTGGGCAAGCATCACACTTCGGCTGATGGCCGTATTGCAAGACGGATGAGTGGTCGTGATGCTCGGCCGAGACATGAATTATTGAGGGAGCGCATGGAGGTATGCTGGACACACTCTTCTGTCCACAAGGATATGGCGGGCCGCTGACCTTTGGTCATTAATCAGAAATCAATTACTTCAATAGGATTACATATGCCGTGAAACCCGTCTACTCTCCGACCACCTGGTCATCTTATTGTTCTTCTGGACCGTTTTAAAGCCGTACTTGGTCATTCTATTGTTCCTCTTGACCATTTTAAAGCCATACGTACTGTACATGAATACTAGATTTTGGCTGGCCAGTGGCATATTTGTACTGTTAGGTCATCCTTTTGTTACGCTCACAGATTTAGCATTCATTTCATGAAAGGGTCATACTGTAGACTAAATCAGTCTGCTATGCTTTTACTATAGCAGGAAATGACGTATACCTCGATTTACACCCGGACTACAGGGACAGACTTTTCGTGAATCGCAGGCCTCGTCATGATTGTAAATAAATTCTCTTGCTCAATTTGTGGTTATAAAGCATCCTCAGTGTTTTATTTTAATACTAAATACAGCTGCCATGTAGAGTTTTGTATTTCAATATGTATATTTTCCTAAAGGAGGGAATACAGCCTTTATTGCTTGAAAATAGATTTGGTTTCCTTTTGAATATTATTTTCATGAGCAATGTTCTCAGGTCTTTAAACAATGCATGTTTTCGTTCATGGAAATTTAAAACAAACAAAAAAGACAAGAGAAAGAAAAAGGAAAATATCAAAAGTCAGCTGCATCTGGAATGAGCTCGCAGCTGGAGCGTTTTGCTTATATAACTGTTGATGGCTGAAAGTGCTTTATTGCTACAACAGGGCCGTAATCCACTTACCTGGGGGAGATGGTCAGATAGCCTAGGGATGACCTATACAGATAACAACATACTGACCATACTGGACGAGACTCTTAATGTCAGATTTACTCCCCGTGACAGAGATTTATCTGACAGGGTAACTGTCGTAGGAATTCTGACTCCTGAAGAAGCCATTCCTTGCCGTAAATATGCTGTCACATGTTACCTCGACTTGCGTAATGGCTAATTAATGCCCTCATTCACCTTCACTCTATGCTGTGAATATTGCTCAGTAATTTGGTGTTAATAGCGTGAACAGGTATATTTATTATCTAGAGGTGTAATTTGACTGTTATAATGGTTATGAAGCTCAAATTTCAGATGATTGATGTGATGATTTGACAAATTTATCAATGATCTGTAATTTTATCTGCCATATGCTAGTAAAATATCGCAAACAAAAGCAAGATTATGACATATCAGCTGTAAATACAATACAATAATTCTTAATTTGTATCGATCAGTGGAATTGCTGATAGTGATCTGTGTATGTACGCGGAATACGTCCGGAAAAACACTCGTAAACGCAACAGGACTTTTCAGAACTGGGAACATTATTATGAATGAAGGTAAAACATCCTGGTGGTTTTTGAATTTTGAAACGCCAACTGTGGTTCATTCAATAAGAAAGTAACGGATATACTTCAGCTACAGATTTTGCATTGAAACAGGACGTGATCATGTTTCCTTTCCACGGCAGTTGTGATATGCAATGCATTGTCTTGGGGAAAGACCTCTGTTTCTGTAGATGCATTGAAAGCATATCATAGACTAAAACAGGGGACCGCTCATTGTAGTGGCTTGGCCCAAAATTGTTTTCAATCAACAACAGCAACAGTCGAGTCCCTACTGACCCCTGAAAGGTGGCCCTTTTGGGAGTTATTGTTTCCTTTATATGGACTAGATCCTAACCTAGGCATTTTTGACCTGTTTGTGTCTTGATGGGAATGTGCTAAAAGCATGAGATCCAGGAGAAATCCATTTGTACCGCATTGTGGTAAAATGATATGCATTCAGTGAAAATTTATAACAGAATGGCCATGTATTTGAAAGTGAAAGTAAAAAAGTTTAAAGTGAAAGTAAGAAATTAATAAAGAAGTATTATATTTCTGTATCATAATAAAATACATGTGTATAAAAAGGGGTATTTTTGTAAAAATATTACACATTACAAAATGATTCCTAATTTACACATCAGAAAAAGGGTTAAAAACTAAATATTGCAATAGGATTCCTAATCTACACATTATCAGAAACAGGATTGAACAACAACTATTACAATGGGATTCCTAAGCTACACATCAGAAAATGGGTTAAGATTCCTCATCAGAAAAAGGCGACTGTAAAAGCATTTAAATACACATACACACTCAGAAAAAGGGTTAAACAACGTATTACAAAATAGCACCTGAAATGACCTCTCTGAACTCTGTGTTGCATGTACAGAATATTATATATCGGTATGTATCGCCGCCCTATGTATGGAAACGTCTCGCACCTCGATTCCCAATGCCTAGTGGCCGCAAACAGTCGGCACTCAGACAGCAAATATCGCCGGCTGACAGCCACAGTAATCAGGCGAAGCAATCAGTCATCAGGGCACACAGGGTTCTGGAGTAGACAATAGAAACGTAGACTACGATACCGAGGATTGATTTTTTTTAGTGTCCACCAATAATAAGAAACGTATGCAAGCTATGAAGATTCGTAGTCTTCTCGTCTGATCGGTGTCAAAGAAGACCGACCTATCAGATCACGAAAGATAGATTGACCCCCCTGACTTATATAGGATCATGTTCATATTATATGGATGATCTATCTGATCTCTGTCTTTAGTACAGAGGGCATGGGTATGTCTAGGGATTGAAATAGTGTCACCGTATTAAGTTTTATTACTCAATCCTCGGTGATATTGTGGTTAATCCTTTCCTTGTGTTAAATGCCTTGAGGTCATTAAACACTACGCACAATATGCCAGTGTTTAAGCCCGCTATGAAAGCCTAATCCAGCGTAAGTTTTGTTAGTATTATGTCTGTAATAGCAGTGTAATATAGAGAAATTAGAATTGTATTTACTAGCAGTAAGTTCGTGCAATTGTTCGAAGCTTATAGGACCAATCCTTTGTTGTGTGTCGTACCTGTGTGTTTTGTAATACGTCCCTATGATCGGGGAAAGTGTCGGGCATTAGGAAAGGTATACAGGGACAAAGTGGTATTGGGTTTCAGGCCAAGTAATTAACGAGTCTATTCAGCGTACCTGTTCCATTTCACCTGAGTAAGTCCAGTTTCAATCGAGTAAGTCCAATTTCACCTGAGTATAGTTCTGATTTGTATTGCCAGTTGATGGAATGAAATCGCCAGTGTTCAAAGAAGACTCCAATCAGTGCTTTTGTTAATCTCCCATCATGGTAAAGTCAAATGTAATCAATGTAATGTAATGTAATCAAGACAGGTACAAAGTGCGATCTTGCCTGGGAATTAACGTACAATAACGATGGATCACAGAAACTGACGGGGCAATATATTTATTGATTTTTAAGTAATTGGCCTTTTGCCATTGACTCCTTCTACTTATTAGATGGTTTAATGAATTTCTGCAGTCGTGATATAAGTGAAAGAATCTTGAAAGCGACTGTAAACTCCAATTCATGAAAAAATATATTTAAAATAAATAATTTGTCTGTAAATGTTTTAAAATTTAGAAATCTGAGATATGATATGAAATTATTTGAATGCACATAATAGATTTTTTTGAGATTTTTTTGAGAAATATCATAGTGGTCATTGGTTTGTGATTGTATCCAGCTAGTTATATCAGGCAAGAGGCCATCAATACAGTATTGACATGTAACTCGACCTGAAGTGATTCTTACACCATATTACATATCCATATTGCTGGTGTATGTTATATCAATATATACGCCAATCATGTAATCCAGGTGATACGATACCTACCCAACGAGCCACAGTGCCACATTAATGTATACTTTACTTACACAAATAATCCATCCAATGGTAACATGTACCCACTGGTCATGTGATACCCTGCCACAGCCAATCACTGTGCAAGATAATGCTACTTTACCTAGGTCTAATAGGAAACATTAGGGAACTCAGGTACCATTATCTTCATATCACCTGGGTCTGTCATTGTGATAAGCACTAAAGTGCATGGTGTCTAAAGCACTATATTTATGAAATGTTTCTAATTAGAATGCACTAAAATATGATGGCATAGTTATTACTGTGTGCATATCTTAGTGGAGCATTTAGGTAAATTGTGTGTAAAGTTTATTATGAATAATTTGGTGATTTTCATTCTAGATTTACATTCTCATTTCCTGAGTAAATAATAATTCTATACACCAGTTACTAATACAAGCTGTAAGTGAAAGAATATTGAAAGCACCTCTAAACCTCAATTTAAACAAAATATAATAAAAAATAAAAAATAAATAAAAAATACCCTTCCTTCTAATATGAAGGAAGGATATTTATTTGTTATTATTAATTTTTTTTTTGAGGTTTAGAGGTACTTTCAAGATTCTTTCACTTAATGAAAAACATTTCATTGAAAATAAATGCAACCATAATAAACCCATTCTCTGAAAACACCCACAAGCACGATCAATCATACACTAGATAAACTCAATACAAGAAGCATCCAAAGAGTTGTGAACTTCAAAACCCTAGCCCTGGAGTCTCAGATTTCCTTCAACACACTCCCCGATTCCTTGGGCCATGTGCAACATGATGATGCCCTCTACATACAGGCAGCAGTGCATTGAGCTCTCTGAGAGTGAAGAGATGGATGTATACCTGCCTGAGCTCCCTGGCTCCCCTTCTGGCTCACATCTGCTCACCGTGCTCCCCCTTTAACTGGTGCTGGGACCCCGAGATACACTGGGACCTGGAGAAGTCGAGATACACCGGGACCTGGAGAAGTCGAGATACACCGGGACCTGGAGAAGTCGAGACCAGCTGGTGATATATGTACAGACATAGAGGGAGGCGTGAAGTGCAGTGTTTCTGGGTTGGGGCCTTTCTGCTGATGGATATGTGATGACTTTCAGGACAGGCCTCTTGGAGGTGGAGGGCCAGCACGAGTCATCTGTCTGTCTGTCAATGTTTTACGAGTTTCGTTACGCGCAGCAAGTCTTGATAATAATGGAAATAATCATGAAAAAGGATCTAAACTTCAATTTACCAAAAATGAAAAAAAAAAAAAAATGAAATGTAAAAAGATTTATAATATTTTATAAGAATTATTTTTTAATTATTATCTATTTAACTTCTGATGTAAGTAAACGAATCTAGAAAGACACTCTAAACCCCAATTTAAAAAACAAAAAATCAGAAAAGAAATAAAATCAGAAATTGAAGATGTTGAATTTGTATGGAATCTCATTTCACTATTACTGTAAGTGTGTATTAAAGTTTGTTAAAACCCGATTGAAATTCTAGAGATCAGGCTGAATAAACATTATTTTCCACCCAATCTTATTCAGCAAAATTTAGGTCCACCTTTTGTATCCCAGATTTGAACCGGCAAATGCTTCCATTGTCAGGATTGTCGTACACAAATAGAACCCACTCTTAGCATGGAGTGTTTTTCAGAATTAATGTATTCAGTACTAATAGAACGTTTTCCGCTCCATTTCATTCAGTGGAATTATGGAATCCAGTCATATGTAGTGGTTATATTAAGAACCCATCAATAAGAAAATGCCTTTTGTATGACAACCGTATTTACACCTCTCTCTCTAAGCCTGTTATTGGCGCAGTGGTCAAACACACTCTTTCCCCACTAAAGTGAAACACAATGCTGGTATATTTTCCACCTGGACAAACCGCTTGTTCCGCGCCTATTGTGCGCCCGCGAGTGGCGGAGTGGTCAGCTAACGGAAATGCAGCCTGTCTGTCGCCTGTACCCCCAGCAAAGGTCACGCAGAGCAACTACCGGCTAAACGAGATTAATTTTGTACGACTGCATGTACGTCGTCTCTCTCCGGAGTGAACGATACTCTATTCGTACTGAACGACGTTCTTCGCTTGCATCATGGGCATGTGGCAATATAATGTGTATCGTTCTTCAGTGAGTTCACCAAAATGTCATCAGCACTTGGAGCTGGTAGACTTGTCTGAGAGATACATACTGTATATATAGGGAGCCTTAAGTGTCTGTGATTTCTTGTGTGAGGCATATTAACCTCCTAACTGCTGGAGGCATCATATTATGCCACACTTTGAAGTTGATCTAGTGTGGAGGAAGTTAAAGAACATGTTTGAGTAACATTGTGAATTTATTTGTCTTTAGAATTGTGTTGTTAATGATTATAAATTAAGCCAATAATAATAATAATACTAATAGTATAATATTAATATTAATAATAGTGCATACTTATATTGTGCTAAATTCAAGTTTGTAAGCTTGCATATAAGTGCTACATGCTGTCTCGCTATTACATCATTTTATTTTACACAGAACACTTATGTTGCTCTCCGTCTCTGTCTTTCTCTGTCTTTGTCTCTTTCTCTCTCTCTCTCTCTTTCTCTCTCTATCTCTCTCTCTCTCTCTCCCTGTCTCTCTCTTTCTGTCTCTCGCTCTCTTTCACACACACACACACACACAGACACACACACACAACACACACACACAACACACACACACAACACACACACACACAACACACACACACACATACACACACACATACATACATACCTACACACACACACACACACACATACACACACATACACACACACACACACACACTGTTATGACATTGGCTAATGTACACTACAGTGACACTATAATTAACAATCTGGTATTCTCTCCACAGCACAACCTGTCCATACCTTCACAAATTCTCTGACAGACCCACATTAAGTAGAAATGACGAAATGTTTACTTTACAGCTAATAAGACTGGGAAACACTACCTGGGCAATTGCATGAAACTGTAGGTGACCTGCCACGTTCAAATTACCAACATTTATTGTCTTAGCGCCACTGTGTATTTTCCTTGTAAAGGAAGTACAAGGAAAATCCAAGATGGCCACCATGCCTGATGACTGATAAGTGGACAGCATATTTCAGCGTGCAGCTAGTGATGTTACGAATATCTGCTGAAGTTCAAGGTGGCCTATTCTCGAAACGTTCTTACGAACCTCTTAGCCTATGAAGAACAGTTCATAGCCAAAGAATCGTTAAGAACTGTTCTTAGGCTAAGAAGTTTGTAAGAACGTTTCGAGAATAGGCCCCCAGGCCTCCGTTCCATAGACCGATCGTAATGCTACGATAGTCGCAGCTCTTTAGCAAGTCTGTGTTATAATATACGTGGTACGACTCTTGTAGTGTTAGACTTACGTAGTGTTAGGATTACTTTATGGGGTGGGACACTGTCTAGTAAAACTGTGGATGCAAAGATGCAAAGATGCTAGCCGCTCTGACATGGACGTAAATTCTAAACTATGGATTGACTTGTCATGCAGGATAATCACATAGGCTTAGCACTATTCATCTTCAATTAGATGATACCGTTGAACTTGGCGATATCTTTATATTGTTATATTATTGGCAGTATCAGGATAGAAATTGATACCTATGACATTATTTATAAATAATCTTTGAAAGATTTATTATTATTGGGGGGGGGGTGGGGGGGGGGTGTTTGTAAAGTTTTAACTCGCCATGTCCCACTAGGGTAATTATCAGTACCGAAAGAATCCGATGTAGAAATTAGTGAGGGCCCATATTATTGGGTCCATATTATTAGGTGTCTGTATGGACAGTGACCTCCCCGTGACCCTCAGCTGTCAAACCTTCAAAATGATGGAGTCATTGTGATGTTGCTTAATAACTCTTGTGAGGCAAGATAACTCTACTGAATCACCTTATGTTCATCATAGGTGCCCCACTCTGTCAATCATATCATTGTTATCTTAAGGATCTAGTCAGAAATGATTTATGTTCAAGAACATGGGAACAATATCAGATCATATGATAATTTTGATATCATTGAAAAAGACATACCTTTCAGATTTAGTGTAAATTATTTTTCATAAACAACACATTACAAGGATTTTTTCAACATGTTGAACTAAGTTCTCTTTGAACTATAACGTACTGAACCTTTTTGATTATTTCCTTTTGAATTATACTGTACTGAACCCTCGTGAGTCTTTCCAACTCTGTTGCACTAGTCTGTTGATAACCTCAGCCCGTATAAAGCCTGGAGCAAGTATCGGTTCACCTGACATAACAATTACTCCGAAGCTGTTGACATGCAACTCCCCTACACCGCATAAGAGTATCTATGACATATTAACAACACGGCCCACGACAGGGCACACAGCTATAGCCAGACACCAGTAAATTGCTCGGCAAAACAAATAAGTTTCGACTGCATTCAATTCTTGTGCAGGCGACAACGGGTCTATGCTTTTTATCCCAAGGAAAATATGACTGGTGACATCACGTGTCGTAACACGCGAACCGTGAACTGTTGAGGTCGGGTTAAAAGTTTTGGCAGAGGAAGGTCCCTTTATCTACGTGTGAGTAGGAATGCCCGGCTGGTTTTGTCGTATGTCCCTCTGGTACACTGACACTCTGGTACACAGGTTCAAATC
>JAUTBV010106046.1:0-15007 GCA_032361325.1 Lepetodrilus fucensis
ATTACTTGACATCACTTTGAGTGTTGTGCATTACTTTACATCACTTTGGGTGTTGTGCATTACTTGACATCACTTTGAGTGTTGTGCATTACTTTACATCACTTTGGGTGTTGTGCATTACTTGACATCACTTTGAGTGTTGTGCATTACTTTACATCACTTTGGGTGTTGTGCATTACTTGACATCACTTTGAGTGTTGTGCATTACTTTACATCACTTTGGGTGTTGTGCATTACTTGACATCACTTTGGGTGTTGTGCATTACTTGGCATCACTTTGGGTGTCGAATAATACTCAACAAAGTAAATATGATCCAGTGAGGGAAGCAGCTATAATAAAGGTAATGTTAATGACATTAGTACTGCTCACAACTGACCACAGCAGACCAGAGAGCTGGACATAAATCCTCATTGAATGACCACACAGATGGACACACAGAATGACCACACAGATGACTACACATGTACTCTGGAAGCAATCCTGGCTGTTTAGTCCATTACAAACATCCCAACAGATTTCGGTGGCGATTGAAACCACCTGCATCAGCAATACTCTCCTCGAGTCATCTTTCTTTCAAAAAGATGCATCAGCTGCTGGGATCATTAACGTCAAATCTCAACAGATGTCCGAAACATCAATTGTCTTTTCGAATATTCTCCACACTTTCAACCACTGTATCCTTCCTTCGAGCAACGATTCAAATGATTTCAACCTGAACTTAACACTTTAAGAGATGACCAAAGCTCCTGTGCAGGTGGTTTAGCACATACAATTAACAGTAAAGGCATGCCTCTCCAGCCTTAACCCTTTAAACACACCTCGCATCACACTAAAAAACAAACTAGAATTCAAAAACAGGTGTTAATTCAAACATACGCATATTTTTCATCGAGAACTGAGAAAACTCTATCAAGTTTCATCCATTATCATGCATAAAATATTCAAAAAGATTCACTGAATATTTGTTCTTGATTAATTTTGATAGAATGTCAAGGGTTAACAGTATGCCCCTCTAACCGTGAACCATTAGCTTCATCTTAGCGAGCTCACAATACTTTCACCAGCCCGATGGAAAAAAGAAGGACATAACTGACACCCCTGTCTCACACCAGGTATGGAGCAACAGGAGATAGATCAGCACGAATTCAAGGCCAAACACAAATAAAACTTAGAGAGTCACAAGATGAGACAAGAATGTACAAAGTCATGTTACATTCTCTATATTTCTTTTCATAGTCACTAAGTTTGTGCTACCAATACTTTATGGAAAGTGTCTTCGCAAATGGGTGAAAACTGAAAGCGACGACGTGGGTATAACTATCACTTATATCTCTCTACATATGCACTGACCTTGTGTTGAATTGGACATTGAAAGGGCTGTGCCAATTCATATTTATGACTCCTACCAAATTATTCACCTACATTTTCATAAGAAACATTTAAAGGAAATAACAACCGATACCACCACAAATCATGACATTAATTCTTCCTGCATATATTTAACCCTCTCCCTACTGAAGGCGACTTAAGTTGCCAGATCACATGCAGTAATAGAATATTTTGATTTTATTCAGCAGGGAGAAGATTAAAATCAAATTAAATCCAAAATTAGTGTATCATTCAATTTTTATATATTTTTAAATTGAGGTTTAGATTCTTTCACTAATATCACGACTTGTCAGTTTAGGGCCGGAGAAAATCTGCAACATCTGTAGCGCTGAATGTTGCAGTAAACCTGCGAGCAACAGCTGGTACTGACAGACCAAGGATGATAACTGCATTGCACACGATACAGACAGTGCATCCTATCAATATTGTGTCATCATTCAATAAATTTGATACTAATTGAATACTATTATTATAACAACCTCCATTGAAATAAATGATTCCATAATTCTTTCTGATTCAGTGTTCTTAAGCTAACCCAATTTAGACATGAGACCTATTACTTATACACCGGGCGAATGGTCAGAAACAAAGAATGGCCATAGCGTGGCCTAGCTGACCACCTCGGGCGGTCGCGTCCTGTTGCGATGTTTGCTGATGTTAGTCCACGTGTGACCGTCTCGCCCGGCCACCAGACGCTAATCACTGAGCCAATATTTGTGATGAGTCATAAGTGATCTACTCGTGTCTTCACGTAGATGTGTCGTTGTCAGGATATATCTACTAACCGATACATGACCATTGAATGACAGTTACGTGCCCAATACAGCATATGGATATATCTAAAGACCATTACATGACCAGTTACATTATTCATAACCAATAGAAGACAACAAATGGTCTATACATGATCAATAAAGGGAAATTACATAACTTTATGACCAAATACAAGACCAAATACATGACCAATACAGAATTATATCAATTTTTTTGGGCATTTTAGATCAAGCACGCAAATGTATGGTTCTAGTCTTTAAAATTGAGAGCAAGTGAAATATTCAATAATAAACAATGAATACGCATTCATTTAACCCTCTCCCTGCTCTTTAGGGCATCTCCAGTTGCCTCCAGCAGTAAGAGGGTTAAATGCATCAGATCAACAACAGCAGGAAATGGAATAAGCCTCAATTAATGCCTAGACTTAATATAAATACATGTACAACTTTCTTGAAATTCAGGTCAGTTCATAAGATCTCGTAACAACCGTAATTTCTTTTTATCAGTATTTCAAAATATTGTTCAACGATGGAGTGTTTTTTTTAGTGAAATGATACCTTAAAACTACTAGAGATAGAGATCTAGACAAAACACCTACCTGAAGGTAAAGTAGTACTACACTATTTATCGCATTTTCTCTTGTCATATTTATTGCACTATTTTCGTATAGGACATCTCTATCGCACTGTTCATGCAAGAACAACTTCAACAGTTTGCCTATAGATATTCAGCATCATTTATACACAGCAAACAAACCCGCCAAGAAAAGACAGACAGATTTTTCATTCCGTCTTGAGCATGTCCTTTGATAAAAACTTCAGATAGTTACTGAAATAAGCTTCTAAATTTTATCCGCCAAACATTATCTGCTTTCGACAAACAATAAACTCTTGTTATATCTGATAAAGAAACATTCTGAGATTTTCTAAATAGGTTTGCTCCAGGTTCATTCTCAGATGAAGCATACTAGATGTAATGCTCGAGGGGTGTTTTCGGCCGAATAAAGTATGTCAAATGTTGGAAATATTATTAAACATATTCATGAGTGTAGCCTTGAAGAAGGGTCTGTATTTTCTTTACTTGCTGGGCTAGCGTAGATAACCTTCAGAGACAGGGAAAAGTGGAACTGAATGGCTTGGCGATGTTAACCCTCTCCATGCTGGAGGCAACCGGAGATGCCCTAAAAAACAGTGCCTATGTCTAATGCAGGAGGTAGAGGGTTAATAGTGTAGAACTTGGCCTTGGTAGACATTCAAACTCGGTTCTCTAAATTTCGTAATCGAACGCCTCAATCATTGTGCTATGTTGCCCTCTAGAAAGTACACAAAGCAATTTAAAACATTAACAGGTAATCGGTATAGTGAATAACATGAACCATTTAATCCAATCATCGATTAGTTGTTTTACAAGCCATGATAAGTGAAAGAATTTTGAAAGCTGTTCTAAACACAAAATGAACACACACAAAATTTTAAATAAAAAATGATTTGCTGCTGGAACAATTAAATTAACCTATGTAAAATTATTTGAAGTATTTAACTAAATGATAGCAATGCATATTTTCAAGCAATTCTCTCTGCTGGACAAATACTGAAAACACTATCTAGCGCTACTGGGTGTCTAGCAGGAAGGATGTTGCAAGTGTGCGAGTTAAAGAAACGCCGATCAATTTGTTAAACCGCCATGAAGAAAACTCCTCCTTATCTGCCGGTGTTTGTTGTTGACAAAGAGGAGACTTCAAATACCTTCTTCAGGTGTTTTTTTTTAAGAAAATGACCTTTAAAACGAGTTGCATAAACTTAGACACTGCACAAAGTTTTTTCCCCATCTCATTCTATCAATAAGGGTGGACGCTTTAATCTCAATTACCTGGATGAAATTGAACAGTTAAAGAAGATTTGTACACAGGTGGGTTTACATATTAACCCTCTCCATGCTGAAGGCGACTTAAGTTGCCCGATCACATGCAGAAATAGAACACTTTGATTTTATTCAGTACGGAGAGGGTTAACCCTCTCCCTACTGAAGGAAGAGGGTTAACCCTCTCCCTGCTGAATAACCAATGACAGTAAAGATGATGCTTGTTATTTTTGTATGTAGAAACTAGCTGCTTGAAATATTAATTAATCTTTAAATATTATCATCATATGAATACAAGCTCGTTTATTCCAATCTGATAACTTTACAAACACGGTCATACTCATGGGCTGGTGTGAAATTAATCTGACCCCCGTTGTTCAAATAATGTGTAGCTTACACCTATTGTAGCGCATGTATCAGGAGCATTTACTTGCCATCCTACAATATTAACCCTCTCCATGCTGGAATCAAGCAGAGATGCCCTAAAGAGCAGTGTATGTGCCTAATTCAGCAGGGAGAAAGTTAACGAGCTTGTCATTGTTAAAATAAATGGCCCAAAAATATATCCTAAATTGACTATTTTTATTACTAAAGCATGTAAGTGTCAAAAGCTATATATACGATGATCAACACTAATCTAACCAAACACCTGGTACAACCTCTGACCAATCAATTCCCATGTAACATCATTGTAAATTATTCAGCACAAATCTATGACTAATTTCCCAGGGGAAGTAACTGTGTATGTCCTGCTCCATTTGCGGTTGTAGTTCGATGAGACGACAGCGCAATACTCCAGGATGGTCAATCGGAAGTGCTGTATATGATCTTGATTGGTACTTGTAAGCTTGTAGTTGTACATACCGCATGAGTAAACATTGAGTAGCATATATGAGAAACGTTAGCCATGTTCTGAATTGATTACAAATTCACAGAAAGCTTTGATGGCGATAACATGCAACATGGTGGACAATAAATGTTAATTGATAGATATTGATTGAGTAAACATCATACTAGTATTTAGGTTATATGATTAATTATTAATTCTAAAGTTGTATAGTTTGTTTTTAGTATGATTAGACTAATTTTGATTTGTCAAATGAAAACTAAGTGACAGTCAAATACACATACACACACACACACATAAAGCACACACACACACACACACACACACACACACAAGCACACACACACACACACAAGCACACACACGCACAAACAAAAGCAATACAACACACACACCTACATAACACAAAACAACATAACACACATACATATGCACGCAAACACACACACACATACACAAGCATACACACGTGTACACATCTGGCAACCTACTACAACTATTTCAAATTGCATACCAAGGTTGAAACACGCTGTCATTGTAACATAATGATTTTCCAAAGTAACTTAATATCTATGAACCTTTACATTTCACCACAAGCCAATTATTACTACAAGGAATTATTTTCCAAAGTAATCCAACGTGCAATGAACTTTTACATTTTTATGACAAGCTAGTATTGAAGCAAAGGAACGATTTTTTTTTTTTTAATGAATTTCATACGTGTGGTGAACTCTAACATTATAATAATAACTCCCAGCCAATATTGGAGCAAGCTATCATAACCTGGTTCTGTTCTCTCATTGTTCTCACTGCATATTCATATTCCAGCATTGTTGCCCCTCGGACCTCCAAACAAATGCCAAACTGCGAATTCTCCGCACAAAATGACGGAGTCTGCTAACTAAACACTTCTCGAGCGTCATACCTCATTGACAATGCACCACTTAAACAAAACACTGCGATGAATCCATTGGCAAATACCTAATAGGACGCACAAATGAATGTGTCAACACGCGAAATAGAAGCGGGCACTGTTCGTTCCACGAGACATGTCAACATCACGGAAAATATACAACAATCGCAACAATTATGCTCCGCAGAATTTCAAGGGCAGAAAATTAAAAGTACAATGCTCTCTGTGAGAGAAGCAGAAGTGTGAGAAGTTTGGTCGGAGAATACACAAGGTTTTATTAATTAAATATCTAAAGCAAATAACAAATAACAAATTACACATTAATTAAGTGGAATTAAAGTGGCAATGATACATCAAGTGTAAAAATAGTCTCTTTTTCTTTTCTTTCAACTGTTAAAATACAGTCGCAAATGGGTGAAATATTCCCACAGACATTAAACTCCATATTCATTTACTCACTCAGATGTTAAAATACAGGTAATTTTGTTTTAAATGTGAAAATAGTTTACAAAAATTCCATTCAAACGATGATCTTTTTTAACCTAAAATTTCTGGTATTCGTACTGATACAAAAACAACTATTTTCTGAGGATAATGCTAATACATTTTTTTTTAAATACCATACTTTCCTTGTATAGTGCGCTACCATGTATAGTATGCACAGCCAGTCAATAGCTGTTCAAAGTTGTAATCTGTTTTAGTCATTCAAGATGGCCTAGGAAATGCAAAAATAGGTTCATAAACATGTTTTTCATCCGGATAAAGATTGCCACTCTACAGACAACAACCTATAGAAATCGCGTCAGAAAGGTAACTTTCGTGAACAAGGATTCCGGGCTCCCGGAGCGGGATTCGAACCTGGAACCTGTAGCTCCGAAGTCCAACGTTCTACCACTGCGTTACCACCCGACCCAGACACATTAGTAACCGACTCCCAATTTGATCAGTCCTTGTTTTACCCTCTCCCTGCTGGATTAGGCACAGACAGCTCTTTAGGGCATCTTCGGTTGCCTTCAGCAGGGAGAGGGTTAAAGCAGGGGAACAACAAGTACCATATTTTATCATCCTTTTACAAGGCAGCCAGTACTCAAACCTCAAACCAATCCCCCTCTGAGCCGATGCTCTAACCACTATGCCAAAGAGACGACAAATAGGGCCAAAATAATATCTACTATGGAGACCAGGACCCAAGATTACGAAACTTTTTTTAATACTATTTCATGTTCAACTCAAAGTTTTGTTCGCAAATCACAATATACAATTTGAACTTGAGCATGAAATCGTACTCTAAAAGTATCGTAATCTCGTGGTCATTACCACGAGATTGGGATGTCATGTTTGTAGAACTAATAACAACTAATGCACAGGTATTAACATTGGTTTAGCTGCACAATCCAGTTTGTGGCTGCTGCTAACATGATACATCAACCCTATCAATACATCAACCCTATCAATACATCAACCCTATCAATACATACATTCCTATAGTCAATTCCAAGAGGTTGGACAATCAAAATATTTTATATTTTGCGAGAGATTCTTTACGATGGAGGTCATGTTTTCACAAATGTTGGGCTTGGATTTGAACATTTACGAATGGATTACCACCGAGCTGTTACTGTAACCATACAACCATCCAAGAATGCACTCTTAACTGCCACTCCCAGAAAATCGACAAAATCTTGTTGTTCTTGAATAGATAATAGATATAAAATATTTGAGGTGGTCCAAATCTGCAAATAGCTATGATTATTACTTTATATCATTGAATGGATACTATGAACATTATTTTAACCCTCTCCCTGCTGGATTAGGCAAAAGCACTGCTTATTAGGGCATCTCCGGTTGCCTTCAGCAGGAGAGGGTTAATGATCATAACTAAACAGTGACAGCTAAACCAGTGAGATAAACATTGACAATAATTGTTTCTTTCATATTAATGTTGAATCTTTTAGCCAGGGTATTGTTCTCGAAGCTCTTGTATCTACTTTGAGATCATAAGAGCTCTCGTAGCAATCTCTAATGCATGGTGATCTTTTTTAATTGGAGTTTAAAGCCACTTTCAGGATTATTTTACTTAATAGTTATCGTTAAATCGTATACTTAAGATTTATCGTTAAATCGTATACATAATATTTACAGGTGTGTGACTTTACATGTAATGCTAGCCATATACCCGGTCAGAGCCCACATAATACTGAACACCTTGATATGGGTATACTATATCCTTCAGAGAAAACCATACTGTTTCCTACTAAGAGGGTTACATACCTATTCCCCCGAGTCCAGAAACACTCAAAACTATTTTCACCCGCATTCTTAACGCACTTCTATACATATTATTTTCATCCACATTCCAAACTCTGTTCCGTAGCAATCTTGAACATTATATTTTCTGACTTTGAAAACTGAATTCCGAAATATCTTGTTGTATTTTAAGATTATTCTGGCCATCTCGCCAAAGGCTGTAACCTTGAACTTTCTACACAATGCAACTTTCAAGTATTGCCAAACAATGTGACCTTGAATTTTCCAAACACTGTGATGGCGTCAGCTATTACATTTGTTGTTAGATTTTATTTTGTGTGCAAAGTCGACAAAAAACAACAACATCTTCTTACGGTACCGGATATTACTGTATATCAAACTCTGATTTTTTTTAGTTTTATGGACTACCACTATCCTGTTATTATTTAAGTTATTTTTTATTTATTTTCTAATTGGTGTTTAAAGTCGCTTTCTAGATTCTTTCACTATTATCACGACTTGTCAGTTCAGGGCAGGAGGAAACCCACAACATCCGTAGCGCTGAATGTTGCAGTAAACCTGCGAGCACCGGCTGGTACTGACAAGACCAAGGATGATAACTGCATTGCCACAGTCAGTGCATCCTATCAATATCGCGTCAGAAAGGAAACTTTCATGAACATTGATACCGGGGCCCCCCCCGGGTCGGGATTTGAACCTGGAACCTTTGGCTCCGAAGTCCAATGTTCTACCACTGCGCTACCGTCCAACATCCAACAGAAAATGGCATTTCAAATTGCTATTGGCAGAGATATGGTTAACAGTTAGTCAAGACCAATGCTGTCATTCTGTAATAACTGGTAATTGGTGCCATAAACAATAGATTTGTGAACTGCACCCAGTTATGTGATACTTAACCCTCTCCATGCTGAAGGAAACCACCAAAGCCCTAAAGAGAAGGTTAAGAAGCCACTATTGATCAATTGAATTGTTGTTTTACATCAACTAGGTCTACGAATAAAGTATTGTTGATAAACCAAAATTAAAGTTTGCAAACCACATGTCGTCATAATATAATTGTCAACAAAATATGATTAATAATTCAAGAATAATAATAATATCATCTAAGCTACCATTGATATTCATTAAGTTTGGAAAAGCAAATGGTGACACAATTAAATACCAACAGCTTATCAATCGGACATAACGGACAGGTTTT
The DNA here is from genome assembly GCA_032361325.1 of Lepetodrilus fucensis. Lineage (NCBI taxonomy): Eukaryota > Metazoa > Mollusca > Gastropoda > Lepetellida > Lepetodrilidae > Lepetodrilus > Lepetodrilus fucensis. The sequence goes on from JAUTBV010106046.1 coordinate 9,251, forward strand.
TTACGCAATTTACCGATTATTCCCGAAAAACGACTCCCAAGATGAATTCTTACCAGATGGCGGATACCGTTTGTTCGGTAGACCTCTCAACCAATGCAGGACGAGATGGAGCGTGTTCTCGTCCCGTAGTGACGCTGTTCCGTCCGATACGTCCTGCGATAGCTGCGCCAGTTGAAGATATCGCGCGGCAATTTCATGCTCACGTGTAGTGGTGGTGGCATATTTCCTCTCTTCGGAACAAACTGCTCGCACCATTGTCCTTGTACAGTTTACGACAGTGCCGAAGTTACAATATTGTCAGAAGTTAACAAGGTTATTGCACAGTTTTCGACAGCAACGAAGTTGTCGAATGACGAGGCCGAGAAAGTTGTGAATAAGACTCAGATGAGCTTTGACATCCACAGAGAATGAAGTCCACTACATCAAAAGAGCAGCAGGATGACTCTGATTTCTATTATAGTCCGCATCAGAGCCAAGAATAGAGTTAGGTGTGAATCTCTTCGTGACTTTGGCGGTATGCAAACTGTGAAGAACGTTGTCTGGTTGCTAGGTCACTTCAACAGAGTGGTTATTTAAATCTTTTACACCTTGTATTCGTCGAAATCAAGATCTGCAAGGATCAGCTGCCAAATATTACATGTAACGTCCAAATGTGTCACAAGGTGACGAACACGAGCATAAAGACTTCAAGAACACTGATAAAAAAAAAAAGGTGCGAAAAAAATGTCACACGATATCTTGAAGAATACCCCGATGCAGGGGTATCTTTAGTTCCAATTAATATTAAAATCTGCACAGATCCGTATAATCTTGAATTCTGCGCATTTCCCTGTTCAATAATGCAAAGACGATCCTCAATAGGACAGAAGAAACAAGTCCGTTGGCAACAAAGACAAAGAGTTCCGAAAAGGTGACGAATTCGAGGCTGCGTCGTTAGATCCGAGCGGAAAAGCCAGGTCTCTCGTCGACAGGAATCACAGGATCACGTAATTCATTCCTCGAGGTACGGAGCAGAAATGATCGCGAATCAAAAGGGAGCGCAGGTTTTGTGAAAACAGCAAACCCCCCCACGATCAATCACGACGACGTCTTTCAGTTTACACGCAACAGAAACCACAAGTGAGCAAATAAACATCCACTAAGCCTCCTCAGAGGCAGCAACGCTGGTCTCCCCCGGCATTGCCACCTCCGTCTAACCAACCACGCTACGACGTTCGAGTACACAGCCCGCTCCTCCAAAACATGACGGCTGCGGTTTGTGTAACGGCTTAATTAGTTTAATTTCTGACCCACGTGCATGGACATTCGCTTGCAGTAAGAAGAGAAACCCGAGTCTTGTGTATTTTTCAGATTACATGTTTGCGTTAAAATGTTTGACTTCTGTTTTCTACTGGCCACTAACCCGCCGAGACAAAGTCATGAACACTGGGGGTATTTTCCTGAAGATCAAATACGCAAATTCTTGCGCAAATACGTTATGTAATGTTGTTGGAACTTGAAAATTCAAAGATTTACATGTTGTGACGCATCTTTACAAAAAGTTTTTTTAAAGTTTTTAAAGGGTAACAATAGAATTTCAGTTTCATTAAAAACTACCACGAACATGAAAACTCCAAATCCAATAGAAAATTGGATCAATGGACGTCATATGCATCACTACCATACTGAAGACTGAAAACTAAATTAAACATGCGTTTCTCAAGAATATCTATTTGGAGACGGATCCTAATGCAATTTAAGATTTAAGACAGAAATTATAAGAAGCTCAATGGTCTGCATGTAAAACTGAAACACTGAAAGTTGGGAGATTAACTTAATACCAAGATAAACAAGTCGAAAATCAACATTTCATCACAAGACGCATGCAGCTGTGTTTGATTTGAAATATCCACGAAAATAAAATCCCAAAAATTTCTTCACAGAGATTAACAATCAAGGTATCGTATTGGTCAGTCACCATCTTGTTAAATCCCACAACGTCATTTACAATCTAAGAAATGAAGAAAATAAATACTAAGAACATTAGCTAAGACGTCATTGATGAATAATTGTCATACTAGTATCTCAGTAATATTGATTAATCTATGTTTTCTCCAACCCGCTGATATAAAAATGGGAAAGGTATCGTATAACTGTCTCTACTAGAGTTAGCATCATTAATATTCATTACGATTAATAATTAGAACATGCATCTCAGATACCAGCAATTTCATGTACCCCAATATATACAGCAGACCTCCCATATAACGGCCTCGCATAAACTGGACACTCGCCTATAAAGTACTGAATCTGGAAGTCCCAGTCGTCTAACACTAATTACAGTATATGTATAAAAAATCAATTTAAATTTACTTTCAAAGTTCATGACCAGGAAAAGATTTAATTTATTTTATTTGAAAAAACCCAACATTTTTAAATAATAACAAAATAACAAAATAAAATAAAAAAGGAGTGCTTTATTATTATTTTTTTATTTTTAATTATCTGAATTTTTCCTAAAATTAATCTTCATCAAACATGGTCATTAAAAGTATCAATGGTTTCAGAACAATGGCTAACGATCTCAGCTAACGGAATTTTAAAAAGCCTTCCATTGATTGGAATATTAAAATTCTCCAGACTCCAGACTGTTTAATCCTTCTCATCTGAGCGCAATTGTTTATTTGCTTAATCAGTAGCCTTCCTTTTCCACGACATTGACGTAACTTAGTCCTGCGAAATTGACGTAACTTGGTCTAGCGGTATGTCAGGGGAAATAGGAACTCATTTCAAGTCTTGAAGTTTGAAGGACGCCAACACTCAAGTATTTCTCAACAGTACCACATCCTTACAAAAGACAATGTATTATTAGTATGTCCTTAACAGTACATGTAGCTAAATTGTTCACCTTTATTTTATGGGACCAATTATCACCATACATTTTATGGGACCAATTATCACCATACATTGCACAGTAGTTCCTGTCGAAGCATCAAACATCAGCTACAATTACTATGCTGCTACCATAGTGATCATACAGTATATAACCAACATTAAATTATTCTTCTTCTCCTTATCCTTATCTTCTTCTCTCCTTCTCCTCATCCTCTTCTTATTCATTGTCTTCTCCTTTGTCTTCTTCTTCTCATTATCCTCTTCTCTTCTCTTCTTCTCCTCATCCTCTTATTATTCATCTCCTTCTCCTTGTCCTCTTCTCTTCTTCTCCTCATCCTTCTCTTCTTATTCATCATCATCTTCTTCTCCTTCTTCTTCTCCTCCTCTGCCTCCTCCTCTTCTTATTCATCATATTTTTCTCCTTTGTCTTCTTCTTCTCATTATCCTCTTCTCTTCCTTCTCTTCTTCACCTCATCTTCCTCTTATTGTTCATCTCCTTCTCCTTATCCTCTTCTCTTCTTCTTCTCCTCATCCTCTTTTTATTCATCATCTCATTCTCCTCCTCCTCTTCTTATTCATCATCTTCTCCTTTGTCTTCTTCTCTTTATCCTCTTCTCTTCCTTCTCTTCTTCTTCTGCTCAATCTCATCTTATTATTCATCGCCTTCTTCTCCTTATCTCTTCTCTTCTTCTCATCCTTCTCTTCTTATTCATCATCGTCTTCTTCTCCTCTTCCTTCTCATCCTCCTTCTCTTCTAGTGATACACAGAATCTGAGTATTATGTCTCCCAATAATGTGACTGTTTTTATATTAATTTATATTGCATGATTGATTGAATGTATGCTTTACATCGCAGCGGGAATTGTTCACCCATAGGCTACGCAGAATGTATGAAGCACATGCAAGAGTGTCAACATGTATAAGTGCTTTTTCAAACAATTAAATTAATTTCTATTTTATATACTGTGACCTTACTTTGACCTTATAATGCGATCTTAATATCACTGACAATAAACTCAAGCAAAGGATGTGTAACAAATTTAATGACTGATTGATTGAATTGGAGTGTTTGACGCAACAGGAATAATTAACACATACGCAACAACATCAAAGTTACATTACAATATAACCACAATTGCCCTTTGTAAGACGACAGACCCACAACAAACAACAATCGAACTGTCTGTGAACTTGATTTGACCTTGCTCTGACCTTGACATAAGACAAAAGGTGTGTAACAAATGGATTGGTTACAAATTACTATATGGTGTTCATGAGCACATTACATATCGGTAACCGACCTAACCAGTGTAGTAATATAAACCTGTTATTAACAGAAGCATGTTGACAAAACTCCACAGCGTAATTTGAGCATTGTATTGGTTGTCCCGACCCGACACAGTATGCATTTGGTCAGAGGAAGTGACAAACTGTGGGCCTACTGTTGGGAGCCTGGGACAGACAGGGACAGATTAGTTCATGATAACATCTGGGTCACCCGAGATTCCATCAGCTTGGATAACTGACGATATGATTGATGGAGCCAGTTGAATTAATGGAGCCAGTTGAATTGATGGAGCCAATTGAACATATTCATGTACACAATGTATGTGATGTTGTTATCATGTATGCATATATAACCCTATGAGATAATAAAGAAATACCCAGGCCTGTTCCAGAGATAAGATAATAGCTGCTATTATGGGAGTCGTAACTCCTATATATAGGTCAGTGGTTTCAGTAGAATCGGAAGTAGGTGGCAGAGTAGCAAAAGTAAGAGGCAAAATACCTGCATAAATCATACTTTCCTCTACAAAGTAGTATCAGCAAGATTGAAAGTAGACAGTAAAAATTAGGGAAATACTCCGAAATAGACAGACAATTTTGCCGGTTGACGGCACATATTGAAACCACTGTAGGTGAACATGGAATATTACAAGACTTTTATTTTATATTATTTTTTATTTTTATTAAAAAAAAATTTTTTTTAATTTTATATATATTTCTTTTAATATTACAAGACTTGTAGGTCTCTGTTCCAATGAATGAATTAAACCTTTACATCACAGCGGGAATATCTTACTCATAAGTGACAAACCTCCGTTCCAGAGAACAGTTGCCTGTTTATCAACTAGTGTACGTATAAAATAGATAAATTTAATATCAACTAATCAGCTGATATTATCAAAGACACCGTTTACCGATATGCACGGGTTTTCCTATCGCCCTATATTTAGAATTACGTAGGTCGTTAGGTATTAACATTCTACTACTGTCAAAAAAACAACAGCAGTTTGAGTTATGTGATCAATTGATTGATTGAATTAATGTTCATGTGATTAGTTGATTGATTGAATTAGTGTTCATGTGATCAAGGTTTTGTTTGCAAATCCTCATATACAATTTGAGCTTGAGCATGAAATTGTACTCAAAATGTTTTGTAATTTTTGAGCCAGGTCTTAATTAAATATAAAGTAGAGCAGCTGAGACTAATAGTTTTGGAGTGTAGATTATGAGTGAGTGAGTGAGTGAATATGGAGTTTAACGTCGTTGCGGCAATCTTTCACCCAACGGTCAGAAGATTATGTGAAAACCAATGATGACATTTCAGCAAGTTGGTGCGGGCTGAGATATTGACCCTTATTTTAGGGTGCCCCCCACCCATATTTTTGGATTAATGAAATCTCATATAATCAACACAAACAGTCACACTATCCTCATCATGTGCTGAAATGTTGCACCATTAGCAGTGTTCGAAATAGAGCCCTTTATCCTTGCACGCTCGCATGTCGTGTTACTTTTATTCGTTTTTCAAGATGTATATCATCGATCACTGACCAACATGTATGAGGACAGGTAACTTCTCAGACTTACCAGTCCTCA
>JAUTBV010106057.1:0-15006 GCA_032361325.1 Lepetodrilus fucensis
AACTTTTGGGTGGATAAATCAAGCGTAATTAGTCTCAGATTGAAATTTGTTTGTCCGATTATACATGTTTATCAACTATGATATTATGCCTTTAAAACATACGATGTAAATCTATGTGATATTGAAGACAAAGCCTATGTGATAGTGAATATAATGATTCATGGCTGTGACACCCTAATTAATCATTTTTGACAATTCCATCCTATGACGCATGCACCATATTAGTGTTTATTTGTGTAAAACATTGTGTTTAATGAATACATTTGAGGATGAATTACTGCTCTCCTCTGAATGATAGTTGTATGACTATATACTGTACATGTATGCTGCATGTCTGTGTCTAATCTAAATACATGTATTGTAATGAATACAACAGAATGTACAATAGTATATGTAGCATTGCATGCATGAAAACACCAACATATTAAATAAATGTTTCCGTGTCACGCTGACCCAGTGACACACTGGATATATCGTGATAAAACACATAAAACATATACCATGTCTACATGCAAATATATCCATTGTAAGCGAACACCAATCTATAAGCAATCAACAACGATTACTAACATCCTAGATATTCCGAAGCACGCAGCTCACTACCATGTCTTCTCTAGTCCAACTCGAACAGTTCCCGACCCGTATGATAGAAGAATGTTTGTCTTATGTATGGGAGGGACGCGCTGGGGATTGGATAAAATGTATGATAAGGGTCAAGTCATGTCTCCAGTATACGACACTACAAGGTAGTCATGTACACCACGTGGGGGATGTCAAGGCAAATAATTGCCAGCTTCGCAATTCTAACATTACGGCAGCTTCACGTAGCCTCGTAGGTATAGACTACACATGGCTCCTCCGTGAAAATAATATAGAGGATTGAATAAGGTGAATTGTTAGACACTATTCCTACGCACGTTACGTCCGAGACAGTCAGTAAGACATCATTATTCCTGTGCACTAGAGCAGCTATCCATTGCAATATGTCAGCATGGAAATAATTATAAGAACAATGGTATTTATTTCTCTAGGCGTCCGTAGAGGCCTAAATATGCCATCAATCTGCCTTGACATTTTGTTCACATACCGGTTCGTGCACATCTCGCGTGTTTGCAATAATTCCAATTGGCATAGGCCTGGTAGGTGAAGCAGATTGTTTATAGTTGTACACCCCTCTTATTGTAAGGAAATGTTAACTGTTCTTCTGAATGATATACATATTCACACATTAACATAGGTTAGAGTTATGAAGAACCTTTTGCTATCTGGCCAGAATGATTTATACAGGTGAATGTAAACAGAATGTACATGTATGTTGCTGTGTTGTAATATATACGCACGACTTAAAGGTTGCGTACAGCGTCTTGTAGGAGGACGAGTTATCTGATAGTTAATGACTGAGTTCATGTTGTTAAAATGATATAGATACTGTATACTGAACCAAAGTAGAAACTTCACATGTGAGTATACGTTTGGCCCTTCATCCAAAAATGTGGAAGAGTGTCAGAGATGATAAATATCAACGTATTTCATGTTGCGACATTAATAAAGTATGTACATGTATATATATACTGCCATGCATATACCAGAATAAACGTATAGTTAATTCCAATATAATGAGAAACATGTAGTCTTCTTATCCACAGTAGTATTAGTTTTGGTTTCACATATGATGAAGCATTACATTTTAAATACCCGTCCAAGCTTACAACAATTATAATAAAATACCAGACTATGGACAGTAACTATTTTTGAAATAGGGCCTACAAGAACACGTAAAGGATGATAGCCGACATAGTTTGCGACACAGCGTGTATCCATAGAATGAGGGTAACAAGAAGACGTCCGTATTGACGGAGACACCGGGTGGAGATACCCGGATCACTGGACTGTGAAAGTGCTGATGTATGGCTATCCTATTGGCTTGACCGCTGCTTGACCAGTGGCTAGTCTGGCATATACCCGCGATGTGCCACCCGTTAGCAGATCCTGTTTTGGACGAGCATTTAAAGCCGGGTAGACAGCATGGATAAACTGCGGCCTCTGTAATCACAAACCCGTTGAATAGGCAGGACAAACCACCGAGTAGTTATTTATAGCTAGGGATATAATAGTATTTAATTGTCATTCGTTTATGTCTGTACTGCTATATATAGAAGTTGAATATGTTGAGCGGCAATCTGCTTGCATATGTTAAAACTAGTCTACCTCATGCTTGCAGGATATTCATTCCCGATCCCCTCAATATACAGTATAGTTATACGATAGCCTAAAGGTAAAAGGGTACATGAATATTTTGTATCTGATTTTTATATATGATGAACCTGTCGTTCATTAAACGACAGGTTTAATGCTGGTAGGCCTATAGCTAGCCTACTAATTATTCATTATTATTATAAAGGAACAAGATACAAAATTAAGTGCCTAGACAGGAAAAAATAAAGGGAAATAGAACAGGTAACCTATACATTATTCATTAGGTGTCGGAGGTCTTCTAATCTTAAACAGCATAGGCCTAGCTAGTAGGCTACATAGGCTACTTTTCTGTCATACACATTTGTCATGATGTTATTGAAGCACCAGCCATCTGACGAGAAATTGTTGTTTATTCTAGGGACTACATGTAGCCTAAACACGTAATTCGTGTATCAGGACATTCTCGAAACACAGACCGTCATATCATTGAAATGGTCTGCATTTCGAGGATGGTATCAAGGTTGCACAATCATTCATAATATTTGAATATATAATCAACACGTGATTATTTACAAACTTAATGTGACACATTGAATCAAGTACAATAACTGCGACTGTGCAGTTTTTTTGTTTGCTGCATAGGTCATTTATGCTAGCTGTATACTATGTACATTTAAATTTACAAAACGCACATTGTATACCTCCTATAAAATCCTACTGTGGTACTTTTACTCATCTTCAATCAGATTTAACGACATCAACATTCTTTATTTAATCAATATATTTTCTTTGATATTTACTATTGGATACCTTGAGCTAGAATATATGTTTCTGATATGATACTATAGTATAGAATGAAGTAAAGATTGTTATAGAGAGCAAATTAATGTCGCTACTAGAACGGAAACAACACCGTTTTTGGTAAACATGCTGTTGTAACTCTTATAACATTTCAATCTGCACTGCATCTGGAGCTCTGAGACATTATTCATCCACTAGTATGTAGATATATTATTTTTCTATGACCACAGTAGTCATTTACATCTATTCAATACATGTCATTGTCACCAGAAGGAATATTGAGCTAATATATCTGAAGAAACTACAGAGATTCAGTTTTCGTGCACTCTGGTGGCTCTTTATTTTATTCCTTTTTTTTCAACGTATGGTCTAGCCATTGTGAATTTCAATGAAATTACGACATAAGTCGACTATTAAATAGGTCAGAAACTTTTATGTTTAATGTAGTCAAAACCACATAGATCATAGTGTCTGTGTCGACTTTTAATTGAACAGCTGTTATTTGGTGGTATTTTCAATGTTGTGGTGATCCATCATAGAGTTGTTTGTTATCAGGTATGGAGGTTGACCCTGTAGTTACATGTGATCATGGTGATGGAGATGCCAAGTCTGAAGATGTCATCAATGAAGCCAGTAAGCGAAGCAATAAGGATGCTAAGACAGACGAGACTGAGACTTCTGAAGGGCTTGTGAAATCTTCACATAAGCCTGGCATGGCATGGATAAAACAAAAGTAAGTTTGTGGTATGCATGCTCACATGTATTTGAAATTAACATTGGAAGAACTGAACATTCAACGGTAATTAAGTTACTCATGTTCATCAGATCTAATACAGGCTGTACTTGGAGTTGTCATGGTTATACATGTAATCTGATAATTTACATTTCTTTCCGAGAATGAAACATAGTTTGATATGTAGGGAAGATTACAAATTACAATATTTTATACCTTGTGTAATTTGGGCCATTTTCTTCCATTGATACACAGATCGCTATCTATCTAATTACCTATCACTCTTGTTGATGCTGATGAGTATACTGATGCTTGTCTTGTAGGTACATACTGCCACCTTTGCCGCGGGAGGTGGAAACTGACGCCATGGACAAGAAACCAGAGACGAGCGAACCTCCGTCCAAAAAGCAGAAAACACGAGGTCGGAATCGAAATCGACCAAGAGATAACAGACCACCACTCTCAGAGAAGATATGTACGTCCATCCTGCAGGATAAAGAATGTAGGTTCGGCACCTCATGCAAACTGTGTCACGATGTTCCAAAGTTCATGTCCAAGAAACCATCAGACATTGGCGAGAAGTGTTACGTGTTCGAAAAATTTGGTCGCTGTTGTCAAAGTATAGCTTGTAGGTATGGCAGCAGTCATATCGATAGCGACTTTAAGAATATTATCAATAAGGAACTGTTTGAGAAAATGTCTCAGAATCCTTCCACTGTAAATAGTCTTGATAAAGATGTGCAGAGACTGCTGTGGAAGAAGAGGTACGACTTCAGCAAGGCCAATAGTAACGTGGCCAAGGTGACATCATGGTATCAGAAGAGGAAGACGGCGCGGGAGCTGTGCAATTCAGGTTCGCAGTCTCGTGGTTCGGACCCCGCCATGAAATTCGACTCCACTTCCTCAGAAGTTACACCAGCAGCTGTCGTTTCCAGTCCGGCGTCAGAAATATCATCTACTCCTGTGGACTCTCAGACGTTGCATGTAGAAAACGGTACTTCAGCCGCCATCAAAGACAATGTAGAGACGACCACGGTTGACCCTCCAGGTGCCGATGTCAAGTCGTCACCTGTGTCTGCTTCTGTAGACTCCACTCCAACGTCTGTTGAATGTATAGCTGACGAAGATGTAATAAAACTGCGTCCAGCTGAAAAGAAGAAGGTGGGTGCTGGAAATAATAATAATAATAATAATAATAATAATACTGTAATAATGTGAGCATTTGATTTATATTGCACCGTCCACACTCTGAAGAATGTTCATAGTGCCACATCATTACCTCGGTCAATGGATCAATGTGCAATCATTTTACCTTCTCAACTCCCTATATACAACCCAAGATGCCAGATAGGGAACTAGAAGGTTTACATTCACAAATCCATCTCATCCATATTGTAAAGTTTTGCGTTATTTTTGCCCCAAGTAGATCAACCAATGGGAGTGTTCTTTATACATGTACCTTGAGCTTTGTGTTTATCGTAATCTTTTTATTCAACAGATTGACTTCACTGGCAAGTTGTACCTTGCCCCGCTAACAACTGTAAGTATATTATTGGTTTAACCACCTCTTTGAATCAATACATATGAAAGTATGCAAATATATTGAGAAACAAATAAATGTTCAGTATGAATTGATCAAGAAAAATATATGCACTTCTTACTATCGGAATGAAGCAGTCGTAAAATATCATCCATACCATGTTTCTTCATCAACTTCATACCATCCTCTACCAATAGCTTGTAGAATTTCGGTGTAGAATGAATAAGCATGATAAAATGAGTGCTTCGTCTTGGGAAGCAGAGGATGACATAATAAATGACAAGAAAACATTTATCTATCAAAGGAATTAAATTTGTTAAATAGACATATTGCTGTTAATGAGATATACTACCAGTCACATTTAATTCAATTTCCCATTCCAGGTGGGTAACCTCCCTTTCCGGCGTATCTGCAAGAGGTACGGAGCGGACATCACGTGCGGCGAGATGGCATTGGCTACCAACCTGCTGCAGGCCAACCAATCAGAGTGGGCGCTGGTCAAAAGACACCACACAGAGGACGTGTTCGGAGTCCAGGTAGGATGCATCCTGGGATGTGCTGTGCGTTATGGAACTAGCAATTGTGTACGGATGAAAGATTCCAACTGCGACGTGAAACAATAACTCGCTCAATCTTTTGGAACAATATATGATAGCTTGTCTTCCTGATACAACTTTTATCTTTTGGTTTAACTAGTAGCACTAGCGGAACATATTACTACTTAACCCTCTCCCTGCTGGATTACGCAAAAAAAGGTTGCTCATTAAAGCATTTCCGGTTGCCTTCAGCAGGTAGAGGGTTAATAATGATGATAAAACAATCACTATCAGTGATAGAATTAAACACTAGCCCGCAAAGCTATTTCTCCCAATGCTAAAGGTATCCTAAGGACTAGTAGAAATTCATAACATTTGTTATTTGTATAACTATTCTGGCTAGCAAGTTTTAAAGTTAGTTTCTATCGCTTTGTGAAAATGTTAAAATTACCTGACACTTGTGATAGTGCTCTGTTAGATGTTGACGGGTTTTCTGACTTCCTGTGTTTCTGTCCTCAGTTGTGTGGGTCGTATCCCGACACCATGACCCGCTGTGCTCAGCTTCTGAGTGAAGTCACCTCCATCGACTTTGTGGACATCAACTGTGGATGTCCTATAGATATGGTGTACCAGAAGGTGGGTAGTGAACAAACACAATATTTAATGTCTTTACCAATTCTCTCTACTATGATTCATTTTAGTCTTCAAAATTCAAATTCAAAAATACAAATCAAATATTAAATTGAACTAAAAAACAACAAAACAAAAATTAATTATTTTTTTAAAGAATAATATTTTTCATGAAAACGAGACATAAGAATATAAGAATTCCCGGTTTTCCAGGAATTTTATTTCATTTTGGATCATTTCTGCGATATGAATATCATAATTCATTGGACCTGACATACATTCGTTAATACCTGACCAATAGTCTATGCAGTGTCTTTCCCAATAGAAATTATTTTCCTCAAAAAACATTTTGGCATTCTCATGTCTGAATTTCCCTTCCCCAGGGCGAGGGGGCGGCTCTGATGGGGAAACCCAACAAGCTGGAGCAGGTGGTGAGGAGCATGTACTCCGTGCTGGACGTGCCACTCACTCTCAAGATGAGGACCGGCATCCATACAGACAAGAACACTGCTCACACACTCGTACCCAAACTTAGAGACTGGGGGATCTCCAATGTCACGGTAACCAACTTCCTGCTACTTCAGATAATATCAACCTTTCATCTTGCCTCTGATAGCATTTTTTCTTCTGAAATCGAAAATGGTTACTTTGGAAATATTTAACAAAAAAATGCTTTATTGCCCAAAAGGGAACTCTTTTTGCCTCTCGGAGATAGCACTCGCACATAAACACATAAAACAATACATGACAAAACAACGATAGACAGAACGTTATGTAAAAACCATAAAAGGTAGTCAGGATTTCGACTTGCAAAATTGGTGAAAGATTCCCGCAGCGACGTTAAACTCTATATTCACTCACTCACTCACTCGACTTGCAAGGTAGTAGCTTGTGCAAATTTCATAATATTGGTATAGCAAGTATCCTTTGTACAATGCATCTCACTGTATAGTACAATGTTCTAGATTGTCAGTATGTGGTCTTGAAGCACGTGATTAAATCTCTATGCTCCTACTACAGTTGAGTTGTTTCTGCAGGTATGTTGATTTGTTTCAGATACACGGCCGATCCCGAGAGCAGCGCTACACCCGCCTCGCCGACTGGGACTACATCGACTATTGCGCTCAACAGGCTGGGCCGATGTCTGTGTTCGGTAAATAGCATAGTTGTTCAGCTGGATTGTATATACAACTTGAATTTGGACCTGACATACATTCGTTAATACCTGACCAATAGTCTCTGCATGTTCTAAATAAAATTCATTGTCTGCACACATCTCAAGTGTACTTTAACCTCATGCATTTCAAGAATTAATGTAATTAAATTAAATCTAAAGAGCTTCAAGGAAGAGAAGATTCAATGAAGCATCATAAAATATCAATAAATTTAACATTTAGAGTTTTAGAGTTGAGTGAATTGAATAGACCTGGGCCCGAGATTACAAAACTTTTCTGAGTACGATTTCATACTCAACTCAGAATTTTGTTCATCATGTGACATTATAACCCTAGACTCACAGCATGCTCAGGCTATGACGTCACATGACGTTTTATGAACAAAATTCTTAGTTGAGTATGAAATCATTTTCAGAAAGCTTCGTAATCTCAGGGCCTGTTCTTTCCATTATTTTATTGTATTTAAAAGTGAAACATTATAAATATCATTCTATTAATTCAAACCTTGTTAAAATATATATCCTGTCCCTCCTGATAAGCAGACATATTACATTCCGAGAGTTTCCTGTTGGCAGTAGATGTACACTGAGATAAATTACCTTTGTATCATAGTTACACTGCCAGATGTCCCAAATATAGCATGATGCATCAGTACAAGATATGACACAAGTGTATTTCTACAACATATTCTGTCATACCCCTCGTCGTGTATGGGTGAAAGATTCCTGCTGTGACATAAAACAATAACTCACTTCCTCACTCGCTCGTGTATGGGTGAACGATTCCCGCTGTGACATAAAACAATAACTCGCTTGCTCACTCGCTCGTGTATGAGTGAACGATTCCCACTGCGACATAAAACAATAACTCACTCGTGTATGAGTGAACGATACCCACTGTGACATAAAACAATAACTCGCTCACCACATCACGCTCCCAGATTATGACCTACATCAATGCATTGCAGGTAATGGCGATGTCTTGTCGTACGAGGACTACTACACTCACCTGGAAAACACAGCTGTTAGTGGAATCGTGATTGCAAGGTAGGAATATAAGAAACAGAGAAGGTATTCAATATGTGACTGTTGATGTGGTGCCCTGTGTGATGAACATCATCAGAATACAGTAAGGTTCGGAGAGTTAGTTCTGACCAGAGTACTGTTCATTATTTCAACATGCGTAATTCTAGTTGAGAAATTATGAATCGGAACTTTGTTGGTAGATGACATAAGAGTAAGACATTGATTGGGTTAAGCTACTAAGTCAGATAGTTTCTCTCAGGTACCATCAAGATTACATAATTCAGGGCTGTATGATATTTCAGAGGAGCCCTGATCAAGCCGTGGATCTTCACAGAGATCAAGGAGCGGCGTCACTGGGACATCTCGGCTGGGGAGAGACTGGACATGTTGAAGGACTTTGCCAACTTTGGGCTGGAGCACTGGGGGTCAGACCAGCAGGGCGTCGACAACTGTCGCAGATTTCTCCTGGAACAGCTGTCTTTCTCATGCAGGTACTGTCCACTTCCTGTCCTGCTGCATGCTGGGATTTAGCATGTCCTACATGTCACGTCAAAGTATAAATGTAATATTATTAAGTAGAATATTGTGTTGTCACTGTTGCAGTTATAGTGCCAACAATATCAATCGCAAGTTTTCTTTTTCTTTTCTTTTTGTATTGGGGTTTAAAGTTTTCTAGAATCTTTCACTAATATCACGACTTGTCAGTTTAGGCCTCTCGTCAAATATTTAAATATTGCCTAACCTGCCTTTCACTGCGGAGTCATACTGTGTCCTCGCCTGATCGGCATGAAATAATAGTCAAATATTAAAATATAGCCTAACCTCCGTTTTACTGCGGGGTCATACTATACATAGTCCCTGGCCTACATCCGTAGCGCTGAATGTTGCAGTAAACCTGCGAGCACCGGCTAGTACTGACAAGACTTACAAGGATGATAACTGTATTGCCACTCTACAGACAGTGCATCCTATCAATATCGCGCCAGAAAGGTAACTTCGCGAAATGCTGGGCACCCGGGGCGGGATTTGAACCTGGAACCTTTTGGCTTTGGCTCCGAAAAGCACCGATTACCATAGGGGTAAATCTGCATCATTCAGATATCTAACATCAATAATAGGACGCCATCATGGATGGTTTTAAACCGATACTCATATTCATTTGACCTTCTCCTCGAACATTCTTTGAACGTTAAACTTAAATGATCAAGGTTTCCACAACTTACAATCCCAACTCAACAGTCCGAGTTTGACTAGGACAAACGGTAGATAAGTTAATCACATCCGTTTCGATCGGGATCATAAATATATATGGATTCCCGCTTGACCACAAACTGGTGTATTTCCTACAGTTGCCGACGTCTTCACGTATGTTGAACCCTTCCTTCAATTACGATCGTCGTCGTTCACAAGCACCTCGTGTAGATGGTTCCGACCAGCCACTTCCGCCGTGAGTTTCTCCATGTTCTATCTGGCTTTGTCTTGAACTCTGTCGACAAGGGTGCTTCAGTGTAGCAATCAAATTTACGCAAGACCACGACACGGTTGAAGACCCGAAGTCTACACGCGGCGATATCAGTAGCCGATGACACGGACGTAATTCAACGAGACCATTCAAGCCTAGTTCATAATAGAATCTACTGGTCCCTGGGATGCGTACATTTTGGCTGGATTGCCAGTCTTATCGCCCGGAGCGACACGAACATGTCTGCATAGACATTCATATATATGTAAATATTGACTCTGGACTAAGATTAAATTGGCAAAATACTACTTATAAAAAACCGTGGGTTGTTTGTGAGATGCAAAATAGGTGTAGGTGGATGTACTTTATATGGAACATGTTTATTCGATCGATTATTGAAATACTCGCTATTGACAACGTTGGTAGAATGATTTATTCATACCTTGTAGCAACTATTCTCAAAATGCATGTATATATGTGAACCACGATCACATCATTACTCAATGTGTGATTAGTGTTCGTAAACTGCGATAGGTTTCAGACAGACCAACATTGTTTGAAAATCTGTTGAAATCTATTTACGCCAGGTCGGAATAAATAATATATACATGTATATATATAAAGGAATTATTCACTATTGTATGAATCTCATTGTAGGCGTTATGTATGCGGATGTTTTGTGGATATCGGTGGGAACATCGATTAGTTCAGCGTAATTCAGATATTACCAGTCTCACCGACACGTATAGAGGCTTCCCCGAGGACAGATTAGCCATGATCCGAGAGTAATTGCCCTTGTAATATACTGGCTGGAGGAACTATGCCGTATTTTGATAGTTTAAAAATAAGTCAAGCTAAACTTGATCAGAAGTGCCGTTGTCGACTAATTTAATGGATACTAACTGACAATACCAATGCGCTTCAAAATGTACAATGCTTCTAAATTTCTAATACTATTTCTCAAAGAAATGAATGTTTGCAAGAACGATAGTCCTAACACCATGAAATACTAAGCCTGGTTCACTGGAAACTTAAAACAGATAAGCATAAAATGTCGTTTGAAATGTACTTTCTTGGAAATTCGTAATATTCTTAATTCCTCTCTACGGTGGCATTATAGAAATCTTCTATCCGTCTATAGCATAGAGTGAGTGAATATGGAGTTTAACGTCGCTGCTGGGAATTTTTCACCCATTTGCGACGACTATAGCATAGAAGCACATGGTTTGTGGAAATGTATACTCGAATACTCGCCAATGTCGTACCATCAAATTTAATTATACACTGTAAATGTACTTTACTTCTATAATAAACTACAAGTAGACATCTATTGTATAAAATGTACTGTCTGACAACGTGCGGACTTCCTAAATTGCACTGCATCAGTTGTATATAGGCTACATTACAAAGGGAGTTCCGAATATTGTCCACGAATATTCCAATCCCAAACATAGCAATTTAATATAAATACATCTGGTTAATGTTGAAGTTCAACTGAAATGCTATTAAAATATACGTATTCCACCAATGAGGCATTACCACGAAGCCAAACGCTGCTGCGACAATCCTGACAATATATCAGAATAAAGCCGCCTTCACAGTGGCATCATTGGGGACGCTTCTTCCAAGACTAATATCCCGGATTTGCATTGAAGTTGGAAAACCGATAAGTTTTGGCACACAAAGCACGAATTAGTGCCGAACTCGAATTGGTTGCAGTACGATCAGTCTTGTGAAAAGTAATTAATAGTTTGATTTTTTTTTCTGAGAGTAGGCCCTAAATCTGAAGAGGATATCACTGAACCG
The DNA here is from genome assembly GCA_032361325.1 of Lepetodrilus fucensis. NCBI lineage: Eukaryota > Metazoa > Mollusca > Gastropoda > Lepetellida > Lepetodrilidae > Lepetodrilus > Lepetodrilus fucensis. The sequence continues at coordinate 11,905 of JAUTBV010106057.1, forward strand.
TTGTAAGAGTCGGCGTTGCTTATGTAATCTCTTATTAGTTGGAACCTGAAATTGATCTATATGAATAAAGTAAGTATCCACAGAGTGAAACATTACGTTAAAAATGGACGAGTTCGTTTAAAACGGAAATAAACGGTAAAAGTCTTAAATCTGAACATTTAATTAACGATTAACGATTCGATCCTAGCACTGCACATTAAAAGTTCTATTTACCTCGATATAAAAAGTAATTAAATAAATGAAGAATAGTGTGCATGACAACTTGTCTAATCATTGATGAAACTAAACAATCATTAAACTAATTACATCAGAAACTTCTGCGAAACGAATATGAAACAAATCTTCCCCACAATACGTCTAGACTAGTCTCAAATACTAGTATGTACCAACAACCGGTCTTACATAAATAAATATGTATACTGAACATTAAACTCCAAAAATAAACTTTATTAACGCATGTTCGACAACCAGCCGTCTTTCCTATAAACGGATTCCATAGATAGTATTGCTATAAACTCGAGCTTCTTCCGTCAGCAAGAAGGTGATCGCTACATTGGAGGATTCATCCCAGTAAGTGATGACTTACTTTTGCCATCAACTGTTGAGGGGGCCTAATCAATGCCGCGGTATTTGAACACTTAGTTAAGAACGCTTGAATAGCTGATAGATGCCAATTTAAGAACCGAGGATTCAAAAACATTTCGCCCCAGCAACAAAACAAATAGACAATTACCAGTAAATATATCTGCATATGCGATCGACATTTTCGACAATATTGAGCGTCTTCAATCTCGTAGATGTGGGTTTGGAGGGTTTCGACGTCCGACCTGGTCACTTGTAAAGGAAGCCGTTATTTCCTTGATAAGTTCATTGGAGCAAGCTTTCATGTCTGGAACTTGGTCCGCAGTGTTTGAACGTTGCAATTAATTTTACGCAAGACTTGAACATTGACAACGTTCTGACGGCTTTGGCAGCGTATCTTTAGCCAGTGGAACGTACTTGACGACACCAGACAATTACAGCCTCTATCAAGCAAATATATTAGAGAAACGGATAGTTCGTATTATAGGATCTGGATAGCAAGAAGAGAACTGGAGGAAACGTATATCCAGTAATACCCAGTAATCATGTTGGTTCTGAAGTAACTAGATGTTGTAGAAATGAGAAATTCAGCTATAGAAACGAGGTATAACTTGTGTGATGTTGGACCATAGTACAAATTCAATTGTAAATAATCTGGCCCAGCTTGCTTTTCAGTAGCCAGGTATAAATCAGGTTCCTGCTATATGTAGTAAGACCATGGCGAAAACCTTATTTTATGTTGAGACTACAATACGACCCTTCTTGAAAACGCTACATTCTACACTGGGACTACAATACGACCCTTCTTGAACACGCTACATTCTACACTGGGACTATAATTTGACCCTTTCTTTAAAACTCCTATATATATATATAGATATTAGATACATGATCTGTGATGCTACTGTACAGTGCTCAGAAATCACTCAATTGTCACAACACTGCTATACTATTGAGCAAACAGTAAAATCCATCAGATATTGTAACTTTTTAATTATTATGACATTGATATCTAAAATAGCATACTACAACGTAGTAATTAATTTGATAATGCCTTTATTCACTTCATATAAAATAGCATACTAGTAATACATTGATAATATAATAAGAAAAAAATGTATTATAAGAAAACTTCAATAATGAAGGAAGATAAACGTAGAATGTAAAAGAAGAAAACATGTAGACAAACAAGGTAAAATACATGTCCCCCGGTACTTAAATGAAATCGTCAAGTACGAAGTCAATGGAATTTCATGATGTACAAGAAAGTAGGACATACTAATTTAGGTGTCATATTTGAAGGTTGTACAGCAAAATGACCTGTAACAACAAATGACCTGTAACAACAAATGATCTGTAATAACAACTTGATCTATCCATGTTTTATTTAGAAATAGAAACTACAGTGAAAAATGTCAGGTGATAAGTACAGTACCGGTACAGTGAATTAACCATCAAATAATAAAATGTCACATTAGTAATATCAGCCACAGCTTGCTAATGTCTATGCTTCAAACCACATGTCTGACTTTAATACATGCTGTACAACTTGGATAGTGTTCATAAATGATGGTCAGACATTCACACTGGACAACAATATATGAATAGGTGAAAAACCTACAAATATTTGTATTCAGAGATTCAGACATAATACCAATGTTAATAGTCTTCATAAATGATATCCCAAGGAAAACATATACATCACCAATTAGTGTTCGAAATTACCACTGCAAACTTACTAGCCCGAATAATGATACAAATAACAAATATTTACAAAAAAAAATAAAAAAATTCTACTGGCCCTTAGGATACCTTTATCATTGGGACAAATGGCCGGGCCAGCGGTAATTCCGAACACTCATCACAATATATTGATATCAATGAGGATATGAAGACATAAGCGCTTTGGACTGTCCACTTAATCCTTGTCCTGATCCTCCTGTATCCAGCTCATGTATTTAATCCAGGGTAGTCGTACTCACTGATAAGAGTTGGCCTTGTGTTTGGGTAGAAAAGTGAACTCAGAAGAGGTAGGCCCCAGAAGCATCTCACTGAAACACAATTCTCTGGCATTTCAGACCTGGATATAGTTTCTTGAAGCTCTCGTATCTACTACGAGACCATAAGAACTCTAGTAGCGATCTCTAATACACGGGATTCGTGCACTTACGAGAGAGCTATGGTCTAGTAGTGGATATGAGAGCTTCGAGAAACAATACCCTGGAGTCTTATCTTGTCAATCGTGTAATTGGTAATCTACACAAATAACAATCAAAGGATGTCGTTGTATATATAAAAGCATGACAGTAAAGTAGGATGTTGAATCAGTTACAGTTAGGGGAAGGGGCATAAAGTATGCTGATCCATTCTTACATCGACTAATACATGACTAAACTATGAATATTGAATATATTTCATTGCATTTATGTTAAAATAGAAATTGAATATTCCGGGGTTTTTTTCCTCTCATACCAAGCATATCGTGTCATGGAGTGGGAGTTGATAAGACAAATATGGTAC